>JAJDFE020000389.1:0-35740 GCA_021527465.2 Geoglossum glabrum | reverse complement strand
TACCGAGATCGAGCGCACCCCGTACCCGGCCTCGAGGGCGACGTCGATCTCGGTCACGGTTCGATCGGTTGTCTCTGGCAGCCCGTCGTCGTCGACGCCCTGCTCGAGCCACGACACCGACACGCGCGTCGATACGTCGCCGACGTTTTGCTGCCACTGCACGCCGTCGCGCAGCACGTCGCACGCCGATATGTCGAGCACGCCGGCCGCGCTCGAGCCGGCGACGATGACGATGCTGCCGTCGTCGTGCTGCTCGAGGTGATAGAGCGAGGCCCGGCCGGCGGGATCTTCCACGCGCAGATACGGGCCAGTGACAGCATGCACGGCCGGCCACATAACCCCATCGGTCGATACGGCGAGATCGTGCAGCACACCGGCCGCCGGCTGACTGTCGACGTCTTGATACGACATGAGCACGCCGGCGATAGTCGGGTCGATGCGGGTATCGACGGCGATGCCCGACAGGCCGACGACGCGAGTGAACCGGGCCGCCATCGGCTCGACCGCCCACGGCTCGTCGCCTACTCGCGCGTTCTCGAGATCGGCCAGGAAATCGACGGCGGTGACTTGCACGACGGGAGCGCCCGGCCCGTTGTCCCTCGCCGCGACGAGGTCGGTTATCCGGCCGGCGAAAACGACGACGTCGTACGCGACGCCGGCCGCCGGCGCGAGTACGGCGACGTCGTCGATATAGACGGCGCCGAATTCCGCCCAGCTGCCGGCCGTCGCCGCCCAGCTGCCCGGCACGGCCTGCCACGCCGGCGACGCGTCGACGACGCGCACCTCGAGGCCGAGCCACTTACCGGAAACGTCCGGCGTCACGCGCGTCGTGAGCGTCACCCAGCCATCGGCGCCGGCCGCCGGCAGCGTCGGCGGCCCGTAGGTGCCGATGCCGGTCGGGTTATCGAAATAGACGGGCCGCATGACGAGGCCGGCGCCGGCGTGCGCGAATACCGCGACCGACAGCTGCCATGTCTGCCCGGCGTCGGTCGAGGGGATCGCATCCCAGGCGTCGGGCTCGGTGGCATTGAATGGCGCCGGCGCGACGATGACGGATGCCGGCGAATTCGACGACGTCGCCAGGCGCAGCGAGTGCGTACCCGTTTTCGCTCGAGTATCGGATACGGCGACCGTGCCGCCGGCGACGATGGTCGGCGGCACGCTGCCGACGGCGGCAGCCTCGAAACTCGGGTCGATGATCGTGCTTACCGTCGGGTCGGGGTACAGGGTGCCGGCGGCATTGACTTGCACGGCGAGGCCCGTGCGGAACTGCTCGATAAACGACGTCGCGCCGGGCTCGTCGAGCACGCTAAACGTGCATGTCGAGGCCGCCGGCTGGTCGACCGTCGTATCGCGGCCCCACGTCACTTGCAGGGGCGACAGCGCCGTCGGGTCGAGCGGCGAGTCGGTTACCGCCCCATCGGGCAGCCGCACGCCGTCGACGAGTACCGTGCATGTCAGGCCGGTACTCATTATGACTGCCGCGCAATCGTCACGCCGCCGGCCCGGCGGGATCGGTTGGTTAGTAGCTGCTCGACGCGGCGGGCGATGGTGTCGGCCGAATCGAGACCGCCGTTCACGTTGATCGTGAGGCCGCCGCCGCCGGACATGATGCCGGCAGCGCCGAGCGACGGGGCGGCCCGTAGGCGGCCGGCATAGGCCGGGCCGGCGGCGCCGTAGGTCGCGGCCGACGTCGCCGCTTTCAGGCCGCCGAGGCTCGGTATCTTGATACGGCCTATCCACCCGATGACCTTTTGCACGGTATCGACGACACGCTCGAACGCGTCTTTTACCGCATTGATCGGTACCAGGATGGCGCGCATGACGCGCTTGACGACGCCCTCGATAGCCTCGAACACGCTCCGGCCGGCCGAGCCGATGCGATGCCATATATCGACGATTGCGTCGCCTATGCCCCTCGCGGCCGACCCTAGGCCGGCCAGTATTCCGCGCACGAATGAACTAATGCCGTTCCACGCTGCTCGAGCAGCGCCGGCGATGGTCGACCAGATAGCGAGCACGATGGTCGCGTAGACCTGAATCGCCGTACGGATAAACGCGATAGCTGCCGATACCGCGACCTTAATACCGTTCCAGGCGGCCTTGCCGGCGGCGGCCTTCAGCTTTTCCTGATGCGCCCGCAGAGCCAACTCCCGATGGTGGTGGTCGTTCCGCCTGGGAGCCTCCGCGCAGTGCGTCAGTATTTCCTCCGGCTCGCGCAGTCGGCCATCCCTTTTTTCGCTGCCGTCACCCGCCTCGAGCTCGTGTCCGCGACCAGCAAGCCAGACCGCAAGACCGGGAAGGGCGGCGGTATCCAATACAGCCAGATTCTCCCCTCCATCGTGAGCCGGCTCGAACCCTCCCAGGTTGACCGCGTCCGGGAATTCTCCACCACGTTCAGCGCGCTCATGGCGCGGAACAACGTTATTGACGTTTCGGATGTGAGCGGAGAGGCTTAAGGGCCCCAAAGCTGCTAGCGCAAACGGCGGCCGGAAGCTATCCTACCCTCGCCTACTGCTCGGGTCTGCATTCAGTGGTCTCCCGAGGGGAGGGCGCACACCCCGGCCGCCGTTGTTTTCCCCATTCACCGGAGGATAGGTGACGTTACTCGAGGCTGCGCTAGAGTTTCTGAGTCACGGCTACCCGGTATTTCCCGTCCACCCGCGCGGCAAGCGCCCTCTCACTCTTCACGGCTACAAAGACGCCACCCGCGTCAAGCTCCACGTCGAAAGCTGGTGGAAGAAGTGGCCCGAGGCGAATATCGGCGTCCCGACCGGGCCCGGCACCTGGGATGTTCTGGACATTGACGGTGAGCAAGGACGGGCTTCGCTTGAGGCGCTGAATATCGAGCTCGACTGCCCGATAGCCCAGACTCCGCGCGGCGGCCTCCACGGGTGCTATGAAGGCGGAACGCTTTCCACTGCCGCGGGGCGGCTCCCTGGGATCGATTTCCGATCTGCCGGCGGTTACGTTGTCGTGCCTCCGTCCATTGGCGAGAATGGCAATCCTTACGAGTGGCTCGTTTCTCCGTGGCAATTTGGTCCGCTCCCTAAGCCGCCTGACGCTCTGCGCGAGCTAGCTTACCAGCGTCCAGCGATCAGGGATGTCGGCTCCGTCAAGGTCGATATCGCTGACCCAGGCCTCAAGGCGCTTCTTCGTATGGCAGAAATTCCGCTATACGAGCTAACGGAAGGCAATAGAAACGAGACGCTATTTCGATTCGGAGCCTCACTCAGAGCCAGGGCTAGCGAGCAACATGAGATTTTGTTTTTGCTCTCAGCAGCCGACGCCGTGCTTTGCAAGCCGCCACTCGGCGAAGCTGAGATTAAGAAGATTGTCGGCTCAGCGTCAAGACTGAGTATATCTCCAGCCTACCAGCGCCAGCAAGAGATAATCCAGAAGGCTGAAGCTAAGGCAAGGCACGCCCAAGAGAGGGCCGAGGAAGCCACAACAAAAGCCAAGGCCAGGGCTGAGCTTGCAGCAGAGAAAGCAAATGAGGTAGTTGACGAGGCGACAAAGAAAGCCTCTGAGATTATCGAGGACGCTGCGCTTGCGGCTACAGTAGAAGCTCAGAAAGACTCTCCTATTGTCCTGCGTTCTATCTTGGCGAAGCATGTCGGCCTGCCAATCAAGCGCGTGCTCCAGATAGGGCGAGACGCGCCGAATTACTACCTCGACCTTGGCGACGCCGAGCCAATTATGATTGGCAAGAGTATTTTAAACAGAGAAGTTCTTGCCGATGCCTGCATCCGGCAGCGTCAATCCACCGGGTTCGCCGACTTGTCACCGAAGCGCTGGCAGGCGGTGCGCTCGGCACTCGTTGCTCTTATCGAGGTTCGGGACGACGTCGAGCTCGAACGCAGCGGCCAGACCATAAGCTGGCTGCGCGACTTCCACCAGGGCGAGCTTGCCAGCGGCCGGCTAAAGAAGTCAGAGGAGACGGTCAGGAAGGGGCTCCCGTTCGTCCAGGAGAAGGACGGTGAGCAATGGCTCTACGTGGCCACCAAGGGGCTGCGGCTGTGGCTGGCGAGGGCTGGCATCAACCTGACCGAGCACGAGATTGGGGGTCGCCTGGCCGAGATTGGAACGCGCCCAGGCAAGCACGGGATAGTGTCTCACAGCTCGCCGAGCGGGACCGTGCAATGCCGGTACTGGCACCTGCCTGTATCAGTTCTGTAGCGGAGCAAATCCATGCCAACATCCGGTTTCAAAGGCCAAACTGAACGCCAGTCGAACGAAACCGGCTACAACGGCGGAAATCCGCCATTCGGCCAGAAAACCAAAACGGATCCGTTATATGGGGGGGGTCCCTTGTTTAGATTTTGCTGCGATCGTAAAAAAGTTGGGAGAGATGGCGTAAAGCTGTAAAAAAGCTTGCAAGCCTGTTATTTTCAAGCAGTTACGAGGTTACATTTAGCTGAAAACGCCTGTAAAATGCGTAAACTCCGCGCTGGTACGCGGAGAACTCTGACAAGGGCAACGGCAAGCCCCTGTGAGACACATTGAGATTCCAAAACTAGTCTATCGCGAGATTTACAAAATCACCTGTACATCGTCTCGCGAAAATTTTCTTGTCGGCCTTATAGGGGGTAACTATGGAACGTAGAGAGTTCCACGTCATTGGCCCGCCTGGTACTGGCAAGACCCATTACCTCAGTGAGCAGGCTGGGAGGGATAGTCAGAGGCTCGGTGGAAAAGAAGTATTCATCGCGACCCTAACCAAGGCAGCCGCAGTAGAAATAGGTGGACGCGCCAAAGGTGGAATACCGCCTGAGAATATGGGGACCTTGCACTCGCATTGCATGAGAGCCGCTGACCTACGTGGAAAGCTCGTGCTCGATAGCCCGGCCGGGATCAAGCAGTGGAATGACTGGATCAAGCGGGTGCCCGGGCAAGAGTGGCTCACGCTCGGTAGCGGGGTGTCAGCCGATGATCCGGCGGGCAGCATGGGAGGTGAGCCTGCACCCGGCAACGAGTTTCTCGAGAGGTTGATGCTCTGCCGGCACCGCCAGGTCCCGCTCGAGGACTGGAGCCCGGATGTGATGCGGTTCGCGAAGTTGTGGGCTACGGCCATGCACGAGCTCGATGCAACCGACTTTACGCAGATGATCGAAAAGGGGCTTGAGATGCCGCATGCCCCGGGCAATCCCAGGTCCCTGCTTTTAGATGAGTATCAGGACTTCTCCCGTCTCGAGGGCGCAGTCATTCGGCAATGGGCGTTGGCTGCGGAAAAGACAATCATGGTCGGAGACGAGGACCAAGTTTTATATTCGTGGCGGGGCGCAGATCCGCAGATTTTTAGCGGCCATCCCGTACCAGAAAACCAACGTAAGATTTTGCCACAGAGTTATCGCGTCCCGAGGAAGGTGCACGCTTTAGCTCGGCAAATCATTACGAAAGTAGAAAGCCGAATTGACGCGGAGTATCTACCTCGAGATGAGGAAGGGGCGTCATATTTCGATGAGTCTGCGCGATGGGCCAGGCCAGAAGGCTGGATAGACTCGCTTCTCAAGGCCTCTGAACAAGGGACGGTGATGTTACTGGCGCCATGCGCCTTTATGCTGCAACCTGCAATTGCATTCCTGCGGCGGGAAGGAATCCCATTCGGCAATCCGTTTCGCAGAAACAGAGGTGATTGGAATCCGCTCGGCTCGACGGACGGAGAATCAAAGACAGCCGCACGCCAACTCATGGCCTATATCGGCAGCGACCCGGAGCGCTGGACAACGGACGAGCTCCGGGCCTGGTGTCCACTTCTTAGGTCAGCCAGGCACAAGGTCCCGCTCCTGGACGATACGGCTCCCCTCAGGTACGGGGCCAAGGCGGGCCTTACGCGCCTCCAGGAGCCGTTTCCAGGGCCCGAGGAATACCGAGGGCTATGGACGGAGGCCGAACACCGCCAGGAGGCAGCTAGGCGCGAAATCGAATGGTTGCAGAATGCGTCGGATGAGAAGGGGCGCAAGCGGTTGGAATTTCCAATCCGAGTTTGGCGCGAAAGAGGGATCGAGGGATTGAAAAAGGAGCCGAATGTTATAATTGGCACTATACATTCGGTAAAAGGGGGAGAGAGTGACGCGGTGTTCGTCCTCACGGCCCTCCCCCAACGGTGGCAAGAGGGCTGCGAGGACGAGATGAGGAGGCTCTTTTACGTGGCGGTTACTCGGGCTCGGAAGTCTGTCACTTTACTTTGCGGGGATCGGTTGGGGTTCGAGGTTTGATTCCGAGTCTGTCATCCGCATCTGACAGCGTAACGCCAACGTCATTGTTGCGACACGGGGTATAGATGTTCCATCCGTTCTTGTTTGGTCTTACTTCTACGATGAAATTCCATCCGTTTGCCGATTGCCAGATTTCCAGGAAGCCAAGCCCGTCCTTAACTTGGCTCACGCATCTGGCTTCTATTTCTCTGAGCCAATCTCTCAGTGGCGGATAATTCTCGATCCATGGCTCATCTTCTTTTGCTCGCTTAGCCATTATGCCCTCCAATCGAAACGTTCGCGAGAAGTCAATCGTTCGGCAGTGCTTGAAACGACTTAACGCAATCCGTGGATGTTATTGCGTAAAGCGCCATGGCAGCATTTACTCCATTGCCGGAGACCCGGATTTAGACGTGGTTTACCGCGGCCAATCGTACCGGCTGGAGTGCAAAAGGCCAGGCGAGAAACCAACTCCCGCCCAGCTCCGACAAATGGAACTTTGGAGGAGGGCGGGAGCAATCGTCGGGGTTGTTTATTCGGCGGATGAGGCGGTCGCGATTGTATTGCGACCGAGAATCCTCAAATCGATATCGCCTGAGCAATTACAGCCGCATTCGCAATGCTCCGATCGCTCGTGACACTTGATACATTGCGTCGGATGCTTTGGATCGGCGAAATCCTCGCATTTGCAGGTCCCTTTGGCGTGGCAGGAAAGACGGCAAATGTCGTTCATTCGCGCACCCCCATTATCCCGGCTGCTGCCGTGATTGCCTCGCGCCACGTTGCGAACAGCCAACGTGTCTTGCGTTTGTTCTTGCGGAAGGAGACCTGAAACACGCCCGGGGAAATCTGCTGAATCGAAACGAGCGCGCTCATAGGTCGTGCGCTCATAGGTCGTAATCCTCGGCTTCCTGCCGGGTGATAAAGAAATGAATTCCGTGCGAGCATTCGACGCGCGGATCGGGATCCCATTTGTCCGAGCGAATCGTGGCTCCGGGCTGGTAATGGATCGAGCTGTCATGCGAGCTAACGCCATTGCCTTCCAAAACTTCCACGAATTCGGCGCGGCACTTGCGCCCGGTCATTCCTCCGACGCGAGCCGCATCGGTGGGAATCAGAAGTTTGACGATCCCGTAGCGCTGGCCGAAAATTACCTTTTTCCAGCCAACGAACGCGCCTTCGGGAACAATCGAGCGCGGTCCGAGTTTGGCATTTTCCAGGTACGCGCCGCTCAGGTACGCGCCGCTCAGGTTCGCGTCGCTCAGGTTCGCGCCCCTCAGGTTCGCGCACTTGCCGTTGGCGTCGCTGTTCATATACTTCCGGTGCAAATCGAGAATTTCTTTGATTTCGTCCGGTGTCATTGGTACCTGCTTTCCCCGCGTCCAGTTAGAACGGAGCGGAGCAAGGCGACTCGGGGAGCGAATCGCCTTGCGTTCGGTCCGCTAAATATGGTGACGCGCGCGAATCAACCCGTCGATATCCCGGCGCTTGGAATCGGAACACGGGAACAACTCGCCGCATTCTGAGCACTTCGGCTTAGCGAATCGCTTATCCGTGCGCGTCTTTTGCTTCTCATCGCTCACGACAGGGATCGCAATCCGGCCAGACTCCAGGAAAACGTAGACGTTGCCGCGCCCGTCCGGACGTCCACCTGAGAGCATAATTCGCTCGGTCGAGGGATGCGAGCTCGACGGATAATCCCATTGCATCTTCTTGACGAGAGCGATTGCGGCATCATCATGCTCACGCCCGTTGTAATCGAAGCTAATCGTAATGCTCCCGCCTTCCGTCTCAGCCTTGATTCTGGCGCCGCGGAAGTTTGTAGCCGGAAGAAATTTAGTCCAGATTGCTTTCATTGGCAGTCCTTTCTCCGCTGACCGGGAATGGCGCGGCGGTACCCGCCTTGAATCGAAAGGCGGGAGCCGTTGCGTCACTCAATGCTCACGAGACAGGTATTCCCAAAGGCGCTCGGGAATCTCATCCCGACGCGCGGCGAACAGGGAAACGGCGTACGCGTTCGCACCGCGTAGAGACTCGTTATATTCCCGGATCAATCGCGCGCGCTGGTATGGCGTGCAATCCCATTGCGCCGAGACTTCCTCGAATTCGAGCTCGCCAAGGTCGTTTTCATCCGCGACCGGGTAATTAGCGAGCGCTGATTCCCAATCCTCCGCGGCGGCTGCAACGGGAGTGTCCGGGCGGACGATAAGGACTTCAAACCAGCCTGGCCCCCAATGGCCGAAGCGATGCAACTCCCAATCGTTGCCTTCCGGGTCAATCCGCTTGAAGTCTGCAAGAACAACGCGGAAATTGGACCGCTCCAATCGTTCCGAGTCTCGCGTTTGCGTCACGGGGGCAACGAGCCAATCCTCACGAGACTCGTCACCGTCGATGTTGATATGCCGGTCCATTGCCGTTGGGCGGAAATCGGAATAGGTCCGCATGGGCTATCTCCTCAGAACATCGTGCGAGTAGCAATCCAGTAATAAGCTCCACGAATCGCACCGATTCGCATTTGTTCCTTGATTAATTCCGGGAGCGAATCGTATCTGTCCAGAAACTCACCTTCGGCCGTGACATAGAGAACCCATTTCACGGCCGGCCGTTGATGGCAGTAAAGACCGTCAAGCCATTCCTTGTCTCGGCCGGACAAGTGCCCGATCGCCCATGATGGCAACTTGGCGCGAGTCTTTTGGTGCAGCTCCGCGCGCCGCTCGAGATAATCGGAAAAGTTCCATCCGAATTGTTCGCAGCGTAGCCGCAAGTCACGTTCTGCCGATTCCGATTTCCTAAGCCTGTTCCATGTGGTATCGAATCGAGAGCCCATGGTCTAGCCTTTCCCCGCGTCTCTGAGTGACACGGCCGAGGGGCCCTTATGAATGGCGAGGGCCCTACGGTCGGGTTACTCTACATCGATTCTGCTGCGAATCGTTCCCATGCTTTCGCGTTGTTATCGACCACGATTCCCCATAGGGAGTCTACCTCGTGCCACGTTGGGTGGACGTTGCACTTACACGTTGAGCAATGCGGTTCGCTCTTGAATTCATAGGTCAGGATGCCAATTACGATCCACTTCCCTGATTCGAGGTTAGCTATCTCCGTATCATCTGCTGCTTTGGTTTCCTCTGGCGTGTCGTAAGCGTAGCTACCGCGCGTTTCGTGCAAATCGTCATAGACCGCGCGGTATCGCTTCCCGTCTCGCTCCCATTCGTGGAGTGTATTGCTTGAGCAAGTTGGCATGGGTTACTCCTCCTCGCTGCAATCCGGGCAATCGTCGATATCGTCCGCGTAGGTTTCCACGAGGTATTCCGCTGCCTCACGCTCGGTCTTGAACGGGCCCGCGGCGTCGGTGCGGTCCATGTATCCGGGAGCGGAGAGCATCGCCCAGTACGCTTTCGGCGTCTTGTCCACGGCCGGCGGATTTGGGTCTGCCTCCCACTCGCTAGCAGGTACGGTGATCGTTTCGCCTGGACAATGCGGATCGGGAACCACGGCGCCATGCTCGCGCCAAATCTGCGGCCCCATGAAACCATGCTCAAGATGTGCGATTCCTTCCTCGATTTCCTTGTCCGTGAGCATCGGTTAATCCTTTCCCCGCTATCAGAATGACGCGGCGCATCCCGGCTAAGGCTCTAGTCGGGATGGGTTGCGCTACTCCATTTCGCTAATCGGCCCGTCGTCAATCATTTCTGACTTACCGGCCAATCGCTTGTTCTGGCTTGCGGTGCGGGAGCGGAATTGAGCGCGAGACTTGGCGAGCCTACGCGCCCAATAGAGCATCTTACTAGTAGCATGCTCAATATCAGCGCTAATCTCGTAAAGACGCTTCCGCTTCACTTTTACTCCATTCCCGCGGCGATGGTGCCGAAATGCGCGCATCGCAGATCATCGAATGCTTCCAGGTTCTCGTATGCGTCGTAATCTTCCTTCGGATACTCGTCCATTGGTGGTCTCCTTTCCCGCTCGTCTGAGCGGTTCTACTATTTACTCTAGCAAGCCGCATTCCAATTCTAAAAGCTAATGAGAATGCTGGTTTCATATCTCATGATGCGTTCTCATTCTGACTGGATTCAGACTATTTTAATGTGCGTTCTGACTGGATTCAGAATGTCCACTTCTGTGTACGGTTAAAATGTGATACGTGATAGGCATTCCACGATTGAGGACATTCTGATTCTGGTCAGAATAACTCAGAATCGCGATCCGTCCACCCAGCGCGGGAGTGCGCACAACGGTGCAGGAGCTTGCACGCGCTATTTCTGCTCCAACATGGCATGATTGTTGAAGAATCCGTTTGTAGGTAAGGTATTTTTTGTTCGATTTTTTTATCGCGAGAGTTGCGAAAAAAAAGTTGCCAGCCTATAGGATAGCAATTGGGTTTCTGCTGGGCATTTGACCTGGACTCAGTAACGAGCCCTGGCAGCCAGGCTAGCGCCGTGGAAACCAGGGCGCTGTGGTATAAATGACACACTGACAGGCGCAGCCTGTCACCTCGAACGAACATTCGACAGGCTGTACCTGTCACTAGAGTATCCGGGCGTCGCGCACCCGGTACGCTTTGGGGCTGTTAAGCGTCCTCTTGAGTCAGGTTCGCTTCGCCCAGCAACCCGAGCTATACCCTTACCGGAGTGGTAGCGCGCGAGCCTGGAGCATCCTGGCAAGCCGATCCCGGTTTTTCCTCCCAGCCTCTACAGCCAACACTATATATTGCGGTTGAGACGCATGGCCTAGTCTGATAACGTGGTAACTCATTGATTCTAAATGATGAGACGCTACAGATTAGGACTATTATGTTAACTACGCGACGCGCGAAGGAGTCTTAGGTAGAAAAAGGAATCTGTTATTCGGGAGACCCGGGCCGGGGGTGATCCGGTTTTCGCGCGCGCGAATCGTATACGTATGGCGAGTTCGCGTATTGTCCCTCTTTTACGAGTAGGCATGCTTGTGGTATACTATCTCCATGCCCAAGCACTCCCAGGAATGGCTTGTTGAGAACGCCCTGAAGCGCTTCCGAAAGTACACCGACAGGAACGGCCCGGTGCCGTCACATCGTCCCGAGCTCGGCCGTTGCTGGATCTGGATGGGGCGCCGAGACAGGAACGGCTACGGCCTGATGGGGGCCTACAGGGGCTACATGCTAGCCCACAGATTTTCGCTGGAGATCGCAAAGAAGGAAAGATTAGACGGGCTTCTGGCAATCCATCTTTGCGATATCAGGCCGTGCGTTAACCCGGACCACTTGATGGTCGGAACAAGAATACAAAATCAATTCGACAGGAACCATAAAGTAAGAACCGGAGCGATACCAAAAAACAAGATTCCAGCTACAACGTATAAGCCGAGAAGCGGAGCCGCAAGAGGCGAGAGATGCGGAACCTCTAAAATAAAAGAGGACGACGTTAGGGAGATAAGGCGATTAGTAGAAGATGGCGAAGTCTTTAAGTCGGACATCGCCAAGCGGTTCGGGATCAATTGGCGCACGGTTGTAGCCATAGCCAAGCGCCACACCTGGAGGCATGTAGAATAGGGGTATGACTCACTGCCAGGGCGCCCCGACGAAGTGCCTGGACTCCCGCCCATCAGGCCCCGGTCGCTGGCGGCGCTATCTTTGCAAGGCCTGCGGCGTGCGCTTCTCGACCTGGGATGAGATGCGTCTGAGGCCGGAGGAGCAGGCAGTGGAGCGAGAGAAGAAGCGAGCCAAGCGCCAGGCTTGACAGCCGCCCGAACTTGAGGTAGCATCATCTCAACTGGCGAATGCCCTTGGGGTCTACATTTGGCGAGACTCCGGAAATCTTCAAGTTGTCGCCAGCCTCTTCTTGTCTCTCCATGCGTAGAACCTCCTGCCCCGCCGGGTCCAAGACGGCGGGGCCTTTTCATTTCCTGGATCAAATCTGGCACGAGACCGGGCCGGAGCAATGAACTCCTGCCGCCACTGTGGCCTCCCGCCAGAGGACGCAATCCACAGCCAGGAAGGCTTTCAGAGTTCGCACCAGCACGAGCCTATCCGCCCGGCGGAGTGGCTAGAAAAGCTTCAGCGCCTCAGTTCTGAGCTTTCGATTGCGACCGCAGCATTTCACGATGCGGTGCGTCGCGGGTAAAAAGAAGCCCGCAAGCGGGAGACGCCGCCCGGGGGAAGTTCCTTTCGAGCGCGCCCCGTCAGGCCTTGCGGGCCGCCATGTTGATGGCTGCGAATACCTGAAGAGGCCTTGATTCTCTCTCGCATCTGAGGTACGGTCAACCTCATGGCTGAGAATCCAGCTACCGTCACATCGGCACCACAAGTCCCGACGCTGGCACCCGAGACCATTCTTCACATCTTCAACCTGGCGAAAGTGGGCATGGCCCGTTCCTCTTGGCGCCCTGCCCCGCGCATGTCCAGGGCCTTTCATGAGACGCGCGATTACCTCCGCAGCGTGGGCCTCCTGCCGACCACGAACGATGAGGCCCGGCCCATGTTCAAGTACGAGGTGCCTCAGCCCAAGTCGTCCGCTCCGCCCCCTGTAGCGGTGAAGTAATGCCCCGCGCGAAAAAGCCTGAGCCGGAACTGTACGCGCCACAGAAACCAGCGTCGCTCTCCTCAATCGTGGAGCAACTCAGAAAGCTTCCGCCGGCCGAGATTGCGATTATCGTCAGGCGCCTGATGGAATGCTGCGGCTACACGCAACTCGAGACGGTAGAAATCGGGAATAAGATCGCTTCGGCGAAAAGAGAGGAGTGGAAGGGTGGATTCGACGGCACTCGTAACTCAGTGTAGGGATTGCAATCACGTTGATGGAATCAAGTTCGAGTACGCGTCAGGTACTCCGATTCCCAAGTCAGCCTTTCCTCGTATCTGTAAGCTTTGCGGGAAACCGCGCGTTTACCCAATTCGCGACGGCTCGATCGAGAAGTCAATGGAATCCATGTTCGACGCGTCCGCGGCGCTTGAGCGGGCGATGAAGAGTGAGCCGGTGCGCCTGTGACGGATCTAGAGATTGCAATTTACTCTGTCGATTGGTGCGCGAATCGGGCGCCAAAGGGCGGGCGCCTGGACATGAGCCAGGCCGAGGCGAAGCTGGTGATTGATGAAATCAAGCGCCTACAGGCTTTTGAGAAAATCGTGAACGGTTCAATTGCGTGCGCCGACAGGGGCGTTCCGGTTAATCTGACTCAGGGGCTCTGCCGATGATCTGGCTCCGGCGTGCGATTATCCGCCTCTACATTCGCCGCCGCACGCGCAGTCAGCCGCAGGTTTACCGGTTCCAGGCTGACCGCTGGCAACGCTTTTCCATGCACGTTGCTGCCGCTGCAATGAAAATGCAGCAGTTGGACTCGATCCCACTCGAGTTCGTGCGTCAGCCGACGCTGGTGGTGATCCGCTCCAGCGTAGAAGGTGTCCAGTGGTGGAAGGTGGACAGTGCTGCGCCTGCGGTCGATACCACGCCGCAGCTTCCCAAGCGGTATCTCCGCCCGTTCGAGGTGACGGATGACGTGCAATGGAGTCAGTTGTCGAAGCCGGCTGTAGTCGTGAATAACCCGACGGCTCGAGATGCCGAGGTTGAGATTTTCTACGCGGTCAGGAACGAGAATGGCAGCGACGGTGGCGGCGGGGACTTTTAATGGAGTCTCCGTTTGAAGTCGAGATTCAGGTTGACGTAGAGGTTGAGTTCAGTTCTCCGCCGACCGAGGACTACGACCCATATCCCCTCGAAATCTCATCTGTGATTCCAGTCTTGTCATCGCAGTGGCAGACGAGAGAAGGTCATGACGAGGGTGATATTGCTTCTGATACCAGTGCTCTTTACCCGAATTTCACTAGCACGTCCCGCCGTCAGGTCTTTTGCATCGCTACTTATCGCTCGGTTTCGTTTACGTCAGTCACCTGGAACGGAGAGACCTTTACCATGGGCCGGCTATGGCTGAACACTGATAACGGTTGGGCAAGCAGTGGGGTCGTGATCGCCTCCGGCGGCGAGGGCTACTGGTTCGCCTGCGAGGGCGAGCTCGAACAGGATTTTGGGAAATGGAAGCCGGCGGTCTCTGAGCCGTTCAGCCTGTGAAGGCGCGAGTCTCCGCTCTCTACGTTCGCGACGACGGCCCCTATCCGTCTCGCGTGCAAGACGTCTGGACCGAGGAGCGCGACGCCAGGAACTATCCTGGCAAGTGGCCGGTTGTCGCCCATCCTCCGTGTGCCAGGTGGGGTCGTTACTGGAGCGGTGGCCCATCGGCGACGGTGCGCCGCGAGAAGGGCGATGACGCCGGCTGCTTCGCTGCCGCGCTGGATGCGGTACGTAAGTGGGGCGGCGTGCTCGAGCATCCCGAGGCATCGCACGCCTGGAGTCATTTCGGTCTGAAGAAGCCAAATCACAGCGGCGGATGGATTGAGGCCGATGATTTTGGCTTTACTTGCTGCGTTGAGCAGGGCCATTACGGCCATCCAGCAAGAAAGAAAACTTGGCTCTACTTGGTCGGATGGGATGCGCCGCCGCCGATGAAGTGGGGCCAGTCGATGCAGGGCGTTCGATTGGATGAGGGATTCCATTCCGCAGAGGAGCTCGCGGCGGCTAGGCGCGAGCAACGCACGGGCATCTGCCAGCGGCTATCGAAGAGGCAGTGCGAACTCACTCCTGACGCCTTCGCCGAATGGCTTATTTATCTTGCCGACAAGGTTGATAATCGAAATTGAGCGGTTACGACTACGACGCCGATCCCTACTTCGATACCAAGCCGCTTTCCGGCGAGACCATCCGCAATGAGCCGCCGGAGCCGCCGCCAGTCGAAGAGGAAGATTTAGCCAAGCTCGAGCTATACGACCACGCCTCCCAGGCAATCACTCGTTTTGAGCGTGATTTCTTCCGCGAGCGCTGGTTTTCTACCGAGCAGGGGCTTCTTCATTTCGCCTGGGAGGCTGTCAAGACTCTTGACGAGCACGACATTGAAACGCCAATTAAGGCGCTCCCGCGCGAGCTTTATCTTCTCGATCATTTCAACAATCTAATCAAATATGACACCTATGTAGTCCTGAAGTCGCGCCAGATTATGATTACCTGGGCGACGTTCATTTACCTCGTTTGGGAGACGATGCGGCTCCCGTATCGCAAGATTGGTCTTGTTCCGAAGAAGTCCGATGACGGCAAGGATCACATCGAGGACCGCATCCATGCTTTCGTCTGGCAGCATCTTCCGCAATGGCTGAAGGATGATTTCCCTGAGCCGTCTCTCAACCGCGGTGAGTTCCGGCTGAATCATCACCCCCTCCCGGTCAGGTGGGCGCCGCAGTACAACCCGGAGGACGGCTGGCTCTCCTGGCTGGCGAGCTTTGAGAAGGGGCCCCACCAGCTCCGCCAGTACACGCTATCTCACATTTTCTGGGATGAGATGGCTTTCCAGGAGCACGCGCGCAAAGCCTGGCAGGCGGCGATCCCGACCATTGGCAAGCGAAAGAAGGGCTCTGGCGGCAAGGTAATCGCCGTCTCAACCATGCTTCCCGGCTCGTTCCATGACATTCTCTGCGGAGTCAATCGCGGCTCGACGCAGATGGTGGATAACGCCGTAGAAATCTCACTCGGCACGATGAAGCCGCCGGAGTCTGGCTTCTACAAAAACCCAATCCCTGGCGTCGTTCATTTTTGGAATCACACCTACGGCGCATTCGTGGCGGTCTATTCTTTCAAGGCTGATTCAGAGAAGCGCAACCCTCTTTGGGAGCAGGAGGAGTCGCTCAGGCTCGGAGGTACATCTTCTCCTGAATGGCTCTTGGATTACAGGATGCAGCGTCAAGCCTTCAGGGGCATCCTGGTTTATCCTCACTTCAACGTTGACTGGAATGTTGTACCTGCTCGAGCTGTCAATCGAGAATGCGAAATCTTCCTATCTTTCGACTTCGGACATACCGTCCCTACGGCCGTTCTCTTCTGGGAATGGAACGAGACAGAGCAAACCCTGACTTGCTTTGACGAAATCTACATCACGACTGCGTCGCAGGGCTCTATCAAGCTAATGATCGAGCAGCAACTTTCAATTCATCTCGGTATTCCAAAAGGTGAAGTTGTTCTGTCTGAATTGCTCGGCGACAACGTAGGCGATCCGAATAGCCCCGGGCTCATGCTTGAGTACGCGCAGGAGCCGAGCGGGCTCCTCATCCGCGGCAACCTGCCGGGTGACTCCGGGCAGAAGCCATGGCGCATCAACGATCGCCCGACAGGGGAGGCTCGTCTCGATACCGCCCTCCGGCCGTCGTTCATCTGCTGCGGCGTTCGCCAGTACGCGATGGACGGCAAGGTTGAGGCTGAGTGCCAGGGGATCCTGGTCGATGAGGCCGGAAACAAGCGCCAGTGCGGCAAGCCATACACGGCTCGCCCCATGCTCGTCATCATGGAGGGGCGAGCCCCGGCACTCGTGCGCGAGCTACCGCTTCAGCAGCGCATCGACGCGAACGATCCCGGCCTCGAGCCCGCGGAACGGAACAAGAAGGGCATCCCGGATCACGCGACGGACAGCGCCCGCTACGCGGTCATGAGGTACCAGAATTTCATGGGCCTGGAAAAACTCGAGGTCCCCCGCCCGAAGTGGGCGACTGAGACGAACCCGGACAAGCTCTCGCTTCTCGAGAAGCTGAACCGGGAGCGGCTTGAGCTCGTGGCTCAGAGCGAAGCATACCGCGGGGCGATTGAGGAAGTCGGTCAAATCGAGTACGATGGCGCGGAGGAATGGGAATAGTGGAAATCATCCTGGTCCTGATGGGCATCATCGTCCTCAACGCCACGCTCGCTTGTGTTGTGGCGCTGTACCTGGCCCACAGGATCGCGCGAGCGACGCTCGAGATGGCGCAGGCCGTGGCCAGCGCCGCCGTTGTCGGGCGCACTGGCCTCAATCCTCACGTCGTAGATCCTGAGCGATTCGCCCCATCAGGTATGGCGCGCGAGGATGAGAAGGCGATTCGCGAGCAACCGTCTCCGCAGCAGGTCGAGCAGGCGCCTGATTTTTATCCTGCCCCTGACGATAGCGCGCTCCGTGATGCAGAAGAAAAATGGAAGGAATACATTGCTAAGCCTTGAGTGAAGCGATTCGGCGATCTGGCGACGCCGTTGATAGCGGCGTTCCAATCTCAGATATTTTCCGAGACAAGCGGCGCTCGGATAAACCGAAAGACGATGAGATCGCTTTTATTGTCAAGAACCTTTGGCAGACCGGCTTAGACCTTTCCCGCGACTTAAGGATGCGGCAATGGGTCCGAAATATCCTTAAGACCTATTCCGACCTTGATATTGAATGGTCTAGGAATTACGGGCGCTATTTCAATACCCAGGCTCACCGGCCGCGTAAGTACCGCACCCCGCTTCTCCCTGGCCGCATTGCGTACTTCGCTGCGCGCATGATCCAGTCCGCCCCGGAATGGACTGCTATTCCGGCTGGCGATGATATCGAGAGCGAGGAAGCCGCCCACTTCTGCGAAAAGATTCTTCGCTACGCTTATCGCGAGCAATCCGTTGGGCTCGCTCGCTACTTCGCGACAATTCAAATGTGCCTGTTCGGATTCGGGCTCATTGAGACGTATGTTGATGAAGAGGCGTCAGTAGAGCTTATTTACGAGGAAGAAATTGGTCTCGACGGCGCCCCGGTAATCGACAAGGATGGTGAGCCGGTTTACGTTATTGGTCCAGACGGCAGACCAAGAATCAAGGAAGTAGTAAATAAGCCAGGCATCAAATCCCGCCCGGTATCGCCGTTCAGCTTCATCATGCCGCCAGGCATGGAGTGGCCGCTTCTTTCCGATGCGCCGTACCTGATGCGCGCGAAGTGGCTCACCGAGAGCTATATCCGGCGTCGCTACGATGTCTCGGATGACATCGTTCTTGCGCCCGCTGGCGCCTCGAATTTCGAGGCGATGGCGTCGTACCTTTGGCACGTCTCGAACCCCCAATCTGCCCCGGTTGACCGATTCGAGAAGGGCAGACTCCTAGTGCTCGAGTATTACGAGCCGGCACGAGACTGCAAGGGTTTTTACGAGGGCAAGGTCTACACGGTCTGTGGGAATCACCTCATCGGCGACGAGCGGTCATTGTTCGATGACGGGCGCTATCCGTTCTTCATGTTCCCGTGGCTGCCTGTTGTGGATTCCGGTTACGCGTTCCCATGGGTGAATCCTCAAATTGATCCGCAGAACAGGATTGACCAGACAACGACGCATATCATGGACAACCTGGCCCGCGTCGGGTCTCCTAATTTGATTGCGGACAAGATGTCCGGTATCCAGTCGAAGCCGGCATTCAACTACTCAGTTTTCTTTGTGAACCCAGGCTCGCGCATCCCGCAATTTCTTCAGGCGCCTCAGATGCCGACTGGCGCCTACGAAATGATGACGACTTCCAAGCGGGACATGGACGATGCTGGCATGTCCTACCCGCTTGCGCGAGGGGAGAGCCAGAAGGGAATCACAAGCGGCCTTCACGCCAGGACCATTCAGGACGCTGACCAGACCGAGATGGGTCCGGTAGTTCTTATGCACGCAGCCGAGTTCGCGCGCATGGGCGAAGCTGTTCTGGACCTGTACCGGAACTACGGCGGCGATGACAAGATGCTCTCGATTGTCGGCCCCGATGGTCAGTGCGAGATGTTCGCTTTCCAGCGCACAAAAATTCCGATCGGGCAGCGTGTTTTTGTGCAGGAAGAGTCTTTGCTCGTGCACTATCGCTCGGCTCTCGAGGCTCGGGCAACGGAGCTCGCTGGCGTCGGAGCTTTTGGGAATATGGCGACTGAGCCGGAGGCACGCCGCAGGTATCTTGAGTCTATCCGCGACGTGAAGCTTGCCGGGCCGCTCACCCCCGAGGCCGCGCAGAAGAAGATGCTGGACGAACTCCACTACCGCATCCTGCACAAGAACGAGCAGATCCAAGTCGAACCGTGGTGGAACCTGAACGCTCACCGCGAGGCGGCCCATGATCGGCTGGTGCGCGAGCGGTACCGGTGGAACGACGACCAATACAAGGCCTTCATGACGTATTGGGCAAACCTTGAGGACGAGAGCCGAAAAATCGAGGAGGCCAGCCAGCAGGCCGCCGTGGAGCAGGCGCGCTTGCAAATCGGGCTGCAAGGTGAGATGCTTCGCCAGGAGACCGAAGAAAAGGCGAAACTGGCCACGCTTCAGGGCGTGAACAAGCTGGCGATCGAATCGATGAGAACGGACCAGGCGGCGGGTGCCGGAGCGGGCGCGGCAGCGTTGAGCGCCGCGTCAGCAGGAGCCGAGGCGCAGCCCGCAGAAAACGAGGAAACAGCAAGTGCCGGGACCTGATGATTTCGCCAGTGCAGTAGCAGCTTCGCAGCAGATTCAGGAAGAGGCCGCGCCCTCGGATGACGGGGGTCTTGAGGCCGCCGGGGTTGATCCCGTAGCTCAGCTTGCAAAGATGCTGAGCGAGCAGGGAGTGACGCCGGACAAGGCGCTCGACTTCACGCGGAAGTTCGAGTATATCCAGACTCCAGAAGGTCAGCAGGCTTATTGGGACGCCTATATCAAGTCAGAAGCCGGGAATCGCATTAAGGCTCAGCTTGGCCAGGAGTACATGGCCGACTTTCTTGCGAAGGATCCAAATTCCATGTACAAGATGGCGCTGCAATTTGGCGCCAAGCCGGAAGGTGGATCGGTTTCTGACGACGAGGATTTGACTCCTACTGAGCGCGACGTGCGCGCGATGAAGGCGCAGCAGGCAGCTCTTCAGGAGCAGATTAATCGATTGAACCAGCAGGGTGATGCTCGAATTAGGCAGCTCGAGTCCACGCTCCAGGGCAACGCGGAAAATCAGGCGCGAGTCGCCGCTTTCAACGATTGGAAGCGGACGGTTCCGGCGATGGCAAACCAGGCACAGGCGGCAGTCGCCAAGCGCGCTTGGGAGCTTTCGGTGCTCGATCCTGACAAATATCGCGGCCAGATTGGATTTAAGCGTGCGGCAGCAGATGCCTATTCCGAACTTACTAGCGTATCAACGTATTTTCAGCCTCGCCGCCCGCCTCGCGCTGGCGGCCCTGGCTCTGGTGGTGGCGTAGCTGCTGGGCAGGCTACCGGGAAGCTGTCGCTCAAGGAAATGATTGAGCGCGCGTCTGACCAATTTGCGCGAGATTCTCGCGGCGAGGAGTAAATAGCCTTGGCGGCGGAACTTGTAAATACATCAGCTTGGAATAACTTCATGAAGGTGCGGGAGATTTTTCCCGCAATGGTCGAGACCTATCGCATTCATTCCGTTCTCCTGAGCAACATTGAGGGGCGCGGAGGCCGATTCGACCCGGGTGGGCGCACCATGGAAATCCCGTTCGAGACGGATCCGAATCCTTCCTACGGGAACATCGGGGAGAATGAGCCGTTCCCCGAGCCGAACTCTCCAACCGCGGTCATTGGCTACGCTGCAATGAAAACTGCGGCGGCGCGCTTTCGCGTGACTGAGCGTGCGGTGCTTGCTTCAGCCGGAAACGAGAAGGCTTGGGCAAGCGCCAAGATGCACAACATGGAGAATCTTGTTCGGATGTTCGCGCAGCATCAGTCTCGCGAAATCATGTGCCAGTGGGGGCCTGCGGCTTACGGGCGCGCGAACGGCGGAGCGGCTGGCCTCGTTCTCAACCTCTACGCTGACCAGGCTTCTGGTGGCGGCTACACCAAGGGCGCCAAGGTATTTCTTAAGGGGCAGCGTTTCACGAACCACACCGGCGCTCTGACCGATGCAAACCCGGACGGGACGGCCGATCTTCAGGTGGTTTCCAAGAACGGGAACGCAATCACATTCCAGGGCACTATGGGCGACATGGCAGCCAACGATTACCTGATTCTCGGGTCGAAGGAGCGCCCTTCGATGAATCGGGCGATGGTTGGACTCCTCGGAGCGCTTGACGACCAGACGCTTCTCTCTACTTATCTCGGTCTTTCAAAGGCAACCTACTCGTTCCTTAATGGTAAGGTCGAGCGAAACATTGCCGGTCAGGATCTTGATAAGAAGATCCAGACTAAGTTGGATGAGCTTTGGGAGGAGACCGAGGCCGAAATCGACATGCTTATTACCACTGTCGGTGTGCGGCGCGCGTACTTCGACCAGCACGTTCCCGAGCTTCGTTACGTCACTGCCGCCGAGACTGGCAAGTTCAAGGGCAATTTCACGTTTCTCGCGTTCCAGTCGCCGAGCAACAGCAATAAGACTCTCCCGATTGACATTGAGCGGGACTGTCCGGCAGGTATGCTCTTCGGTCTCAACTTCTCAACGTTCTACTTTGGCGAGCTCGCCGCTCCGTCTTGGTTCCCGAGCCATATGGGCGGAAGCGACTTCTGGCACAACGTTCCCGAGTACGCGGCTTGGGATGCCATCTTCCGCACGCACCGCGATCTGATTTGTCGGAGCCCGCACATGAATTTCATGTTGCAGGGCATCACGGAGGCTTAAGATGCCGGCCGGCGCAGCAGTATACGCACTCGCTTACCGCCAGCTTACGGAGGTTGGCTCTCCTCCTGGCGACTGGCTCCTTTCGCTGACCGAGTTCAACTTCGGCGCGACCACCGATTACGACGTCCATATCGTTCGGGGAAATGGCTTCGTTTCGGCCAAGGCTACGACCAGCGTCCGTATCACGGCATTCACTGTCTCGAACGATGGTATTCTCGAGGCGCAGATCGTTAACCGGCGAGGACTCTCGCTTTGGGATGATATCCCGTAAGGGGGCGATTGATGCCTTCGGCAAAGACAACCCTCAAGGGGATGAGAAACCGTGATTTCTCGTCGGTTTCTACCGTCCCTTATCGATACCTCCCGATCTACATCCAGAACCCGAAGAGCGTCGCCCCAGCCCCGGCGAATTTGATTTATCGATTTTCGCCGGATGAGGACTTGGTTCTTATCGGGTTCCAGGCGTCAGCAAACTCGATTGCTACCGGAATTACTACGTTTTCGCTTGGCATCAGCAACGCCTCCGGGCTCATGTTGACGGCAACGATTTCTCTGAAGTCTCACGCGCAGGAAGTCGTAAAGGGAATCGTACACGCCACGAACAACGTAATTGCACAGAACGAGGTCGCCACCATCAACGTTACAAGCTCTAACAACGAGAACGTCTTTGACGTCTCTGTGCTCGCAGTATTCCGCCCGTACGTTGGCCAGGAAACGCGTGTACTGTGATTCAGCTATATTGTACCGTTAAAAACGATCTGGCTAGCGGAGCCACGTCGAAAATCCTTTTCACGAGAGCGTGCCAGTTTAAGAAAATCGCTCAGTGGGGGAACGCGAGAGTTACGTATTACGACGCGAATACGATCCCGCCGCCCGCTGGCTCAAGAGTGGTAGCTGAGCTTCGCGGAACGGAGAGGATCGATTGCACCACTAACGAAATTCTCGCATTCTCTATCGGCGTGGTTGGAGTAGCTGACGGGGTTGATAATCAACTGTCAATCAGGTTCTACTCCATGGGCAACACCACTGGCTCGCAAGGGAGCGTGTAAGCGTGTACGAAATCCCGGAGTGGCTTCGACTTGAGCTTGCCTCGAACCACTCCGGGATTGTTGTGCGCTGGCAGGATTACGGACCGTTCAAGGTTTTCGTAATGCCGATTACTGGCGATGCGTTTTGGCGTATGCCGGTTCGCAAGCTAAATAGTCGGGTCATGTATCGCCGCTACCTTACGCGTGATTCGCCGAAGAAGTGGCGCGAGCACGCGCTAACTTACTTCCCAGACGGCGACTTAGTAACGACTGGCCGATGGGTAGTTTTCCAGGAGAACGTCATCACCGATGAGGTAGTCAAGCTCTTTGACGTCGTCAACGATGATGGCTCACTTCACCCTCTCGACATGCGGGTTGTCGATGCAATCCGGCGCCGAGACGGGAAATTTGGAGCGCATGAGAAGGCGATTGCGGACGTAGAGGCCGCGCCCGAGCGCGGTGAGGCTACCGTCCAAGCGGGATACGAGGAAGCCGTAGGCGACCTGTTTGAACGTATTCATTACGACGTGTTACACGCCGCATCACAAAACGCCTGCGTCACGCTCGACCCGGATGAAGATGACATTCAAATCCTGACGGGCGAAGATGCCGCTGCAATCTGAAATCACGACCCGTATTCGCTCTCAGCTTAACGAGGGCACGGCGCGCTTCTTTTCCAACCTAGAGCTTCTCGGTTGGTACTCAGATGGAGCGGCGCAGCAACACCGGATTGTCCTCGAGATGGCTTCCCAGGCTAATCGATTGAGCAATGTCGCCCACCCGTATCTTAGAAAATACGCAAAGCACGCTCATATAAACGTCACCGCAGGAACGAGTTTTTACGCTCTTCCAACTGACTTTCTAAACCAAATCGAACTTTCATTTACTGATGCGTCTGGGTTAGCTGAGAGAGACGCAATCGAGCAGACCGGAAGCGATTGGTGGGTAAAGAACATCCCTCACCTTGCTCCAACGTACGCCAGGCCGGCGTATGGTTTTAGGATTAATCCGGCTACAAATCTCCCAGCTATCGAGCTCTTTGTTTTCGGAGATAACGGGCAGCCATTTTCTCCGGGCGTGATTCGTCTTTATTATTATCGCGACATGCAGCGAATCTCGGCCGAAGTCCCGAGTCAGTCAGTGGACTGCGACGACCCATTCAACGAAGGGCCGGTATGGTACGCTGTCGGCATCGCGACGTTGAAGCGCGGGCTCGACCCGACTGGATACCTGGCGCTTGCTGACCGGTGCGCGCAGAATATCGTGGCGCCGATGGTGGCCGGCTCGGCCGTCTCTAAGCAGGCCGAGGGCCAGGCTGCGGCGCACACGGTCAAGGCGGGGATTGAACGTGACACTCGCTGAGATTCGTGGCGGAGTCATTATGCGCCTCGGCCCGCGCGACCGCATCCCGCCTGCCGCGGTCGATATCGAGATTCACAACGCGTGCGACGATATTCGGGGCGCGGCCAAGCTGGCCTCGAGTGAGCAGTTGGATCGCTGCAAGTACCTGGATACGGCGGCGGGCCAGGACGTCTATTCTTGGCCGGACGAGGCTGAGGAAATTCGCGACGTCTTTTATCTCGGTTATGGGCCGACTCCAGTGCCGATGACGGAGGTAGCTTTCAGGGAGCAATGGCTGGTTGATTGGGCTGGACTGAACGGCTCTATCATGCCTTACTCCTGGACGCAGCTTCCTGACCGAAGGTTCCGCATAATGAACAGGGGCGTCACGAACAAGGTCGATAATCTTCTCGTTCGTTTTTTTCCTGGCCGAAAGGAAATGCGAAAGGCTACGGATGAGCCTAACCTACCTCGCTCCGTTCACGAAAACATTATCCCTTACGCTGCCTTGCGCCTTGCTTCGTATGACGGAATCGGCCTGGCTCATCCTGCCAGCTTCAACTACTACAAGGGTCTCATGGACGGGCGCCTCGCGACTTTTCTTCAGCCGGACAGCGTCAGCGGCGGCGCCAACCATATCATCGATACAGACGACATTTACACGGGGGGCGAATAATGCCGGAATGGGTTAGAAACAAGACGAACGAGCCGATTCCTAGGCCGTGCAAGTTCACTCCTGACCAGGACCGCCTGCTTCACGATCTTCAGCGGCGCAAGCATCTCGAGAATTGGGATGAGCGCACAAAGAAGATGCCGCTCACTGACGAGGAAGTTCAGATCCTTGGCTTGCTCGAGGCGGTCATTGACGAGTCTCGACTCGTCATGCACCGCGGCGTTGAGCTTCGATTTGCCCCGAGCGAGATGGTAGAGGTTCCAGACGGGGCTGCCGATGCTATCGTTGCGCGCATGCCTGAGCGCCTCGAGAAGCTGACCTGGCGTGAAGTGCGAAGCATGGATGGTCTTGACGGTCTCCGTCGCATTAAGTTCCAGACTGCCGCTGAAGCAAAGCAACTCATTGTCGATTCGGCAGGCAAGGGGACGGCAACCAATTTCCACAAGGATCCAGTCGATATCAGCATCGAGGATGGAATGCTTCAGTATGGAGATTCCAGGCCGCTGCCGATGCCTGCCGAATGGAATAAGCCGTTCGCTAAAGCATGATCCCGTCCTCAGGCAAGGCCGAGTTTCACCTGACCTATCAGTGCGACTTGGCCTGCACAGCCTGCAATCGGGCTAGCTTTCTTCGGGAAGCGCACACCCCATCAATGGAGCGAGAAGATGCAGAGGAATTCTTCTCCCAAGCTGACGCGCTCGGATGGAAGCCTCGCATTATTCTTATTGGCGGCGAGCCTACTCTGCATAGAGATTTTGATTGGTTCGTATACAGGTGCCGAGAATGGTCAGGACGCGCTCCACAGGTATTCTCGAACGCCTACAGCGAGAAGGCAAAGCTCCGCCTCGAGATGGTCCGTGGCCCAGCCTCCATTTGCCCTGACACGCACAAACCGAACGGTAGCGTAGAAAATGCTGGTCAATACTCTGGATGGGTCGATGATGTCTACGTGTCGCCGGAGGATCTTGGTAAGCCGCTACGCCGCCCGTGCTATCAACACGCATCGCAAATTTGCGGCGCATCCGTTGACCGTCTCGGTTACTCGCCTTGCGCAATCGGAGGGTCAATCTCCGCTCTGCTTGGAGTTAATGGCCGAACCAAGCGCCTCGCCGATCTGTTCGATCCTGCCATCGTATCTCGGATGACCGCCGAGCTTTGTCGTCACTGCGGGAACCAGGCTGTAGTTCAGGGGCTAATTACTGAAGATGAAAAGTCATCGTTCCCTGTTGTGTTTGGCGCTCACATGAGCCCAACGTGGCAGAGGGCGTTTGAAGGCAGACGCTAGTGCCTGATGTTCAGATCGAAGAAATTAGGGCGATTACTGGAGGGCAGGTAGACACCCTCCAGATTGACCTTTTGCGCCCAATCGATGCTCAGGTCATGCAGAATATGCATCACGATCGCCTGGCTCTCGAGCGCCGCCAGGGTATGACTCAGATCGGAAATGCGACCCCTGACCTTGTCTGTTTCGGCGGGTTTCACTTCAGGCTTTCCACGGGGCAGCAGCAAATTGTGCGTGCGCAATCTACGTTCATCGGCGTAGCGCAGGGGCCAACCTACCTCTACCGAGGGACCGGCTCAATCTGGCTTGGAGCTCACTCTGGTTTGAATGCCGCGGTTCTTTCTGATGTCATCGGAAACGGTGCCGGTCTCGGCCCTAATGGCACTTTCGTCCAGTACGCCGACAAGCTTTATTACTACGACGGGGGAACGGCTCACAAGCTCTACACGAGCGCCGTAATCCAGGATTACGGGATCTATGCCGGAGCAACGCTTCCTGCCGGAGTTGCCGAGGCCAAGGGCGGAAATGGCGGGAGCACCAATTACTCTCTCGTCCTGAACGGCTCGACATACGTATCTGCCGGTGTCACTGGAATCTCAGGAGCAACAAACTACACATTCTCTATTTGGGTGAAGATGGCCGTTGGCTACACGAGCGAGTCAGGCTTAATCTGGGCCTGGTTTGGCCTCTCTGCACCACACAACGCCGGGCTTCATTCAAATAACGGCGGGAACAAAGTTCTCCTTGAGTCATTCGAGAACAACTCGTACGTCAAGGCGCATTCAACGCAAGTGATAGCTGACGGCAACTGGCACCTGATTACCGGAGTTCGCACCGGGAACCAGGGACAGCTTTACATTGACGGTCAACTCGAGGACACGTCAACCTTCCCGTCATCTGCTCTTCAGTCAACCGTGCTTTACATGGGCGTCCGTCGCCTAAACGCTGGACCTGAGAATTTCCTGACCGGCTCGATTGACGATGCTCGCTTTTATGCACGCGCTCTCTCGTCCGCAGAGATCGTTGACTTGAATAACGGAGTTGAGCCCGACTCGACTGGCCTCAAAGGCTGGTGGAAAATGAATGAGGGCATAGGCTCTACGGTCTCCGATTCGTCCGGCACCGGAAACAACGGGACGATAACCGGTACAGCTTCGTGGGCAATTGATTCCCCTGACGCAAGCGTCGGTGGTGGGAATACTGGATTCTTGCAGGAAGGTGACTACAAGTTCGTTTACACGTACTACAATCCTACTACCGCGGAAGAGAGCCCGCCTAGCGAAGAGTCGAACGTTGTTACGTTCGGGCTTCCTAATGGGACGCTCGTAGTCACTATCCCTGTAAATTCTGCATGGGCGCTTTCTCAGGGATTCACGATTGTCCGCATCTACAGAACTACAGCGAACGGAGCAGCATTCTTATTCGACAAGGCAATTACTATTTCGTCGCTGCCGGCCACGGCCGAGCTGTCACAAGCCGATGAGTATCTCGGCGCCGAGGTCGAATACACGCGTGGAGAGATTCCTAAGCTTCGCTACTGCATTCTTTACAATGAAATGATTATTGGCGCCGGGAACCCGTCGGAGCCGAGTAAGCTTTACTGGAGCGCTGTAGGCGATCCGACTCACTGGCCTCCGCAGAACGCCCAGGATATCGACAAGGACAACGGGGACCCGATTACGGGGCTCTTCCGCCTGCTCGGCCGACTCTACGTCCTGAAGCAGACGAGCGGCGTCTACATGCTAACGCCGCAGTTCGACTCGGAAGGCAATGTATCATTCTCGGTTGACGCACTCACAACCGACTTCGGCTGTCTTTCTCATCATTCAATCGTCGTTATTGACACGTATGCTTATTGGGCTGACGCAAAGGGCGTTTGCCGCTTCAATGGCCAGCAGGTAGAAAACATAAGCGATGCAAAGGTCCGCTATCGTTATAAGCAACTTGTTCAGCAGATCGTCTATGATCCGACATGGGTGAACGGATACCGCGCCCCCGCGCTCGAGGCGATGGCTGTCCATGACCGCCAGCCAGACCATAATTACTACCGCCTGAACCTGCGTTCGTACTACCTCGAGCCGCAAGGGACTACATACGACAAGCACGTTGAGCTCATCTACGACCTGAACCTTCAGTGCTGGTTTGAGGACCAGGGTCAATTTGGAGCGCTCGCTACCACTGGCGCGAACATCATCCATAACTGGCTTTACCGAGACAGGCAGGGCCAGTATCATGTGATGAGCGGTGACGAGACTGGCCGCGCCTACAGACGCCGCACCAGGGATGATAGCACCACGGTCTACGCCGACAACGGCCAGGCGATCGAGTCCAAATGGAAGTCAAAATGGTTCGGCGGCATGGACGGCGTTGTCCCTCAGTGGCTCGAGATTGAATACGAGCGCTCAGAAGTTGGATATTCGCTTGGCCCTGTTTCTGTCATGCTGTATAGGGACGGAAAGACCGATCCAGACGTTACCGACTCCACTAGCTTTATTCCATACGCAACCAACTCGCCGCCGCCACCGAGAGACTCAACGCTCCCGGACCCTACCAGAATAAGCCACAATATCCGCATTGGCTGGAACTCTGAATGGTGCAGGCGTTTCTGCTTTGAGATATACTGTAATGCGATAAACACTCAACTCAGGATTCTCCAGATGAGGGTGGCGTACATCCCATGCGGAAGCCAACTGAAGGCAAAGTAAATGGCGATCACGTATCGTCGCGGGAGTCGGTTCCCGATTTCGCCGGACCTAATCGGGCCGTGGGATCGGCTCGTCAAGGAGGATTCGAGCCTTGGCTTGGCCGTCCAGAGCGCCAAGCAACAGGTGGTGAACCTGAACCAGATCCTCGAGTTACTGATGGAGGGCGGCCAGGCCTTACAGTTGATTGCAGACCTGACCGCGCGCGTGGAAGCCCTCGAAAGCGGATCGTCGCCAGGCGGCTTAATCGCGTTCCAGGAAACTCCGCTCGGGACGATGGACGGCTCCAACCCGCAGTTCACGCTGACGGTAACTCCGACGCTGCTCTTCCTTGTTCTAAACGGACAACTTCTCATCCCAGGCGGCGAAGATTACACCTTGTCGGGGAGCATCATTATCTATGTGACTGGCAAAATCCCGGAGTCAACAGACGTGCATTACGCTTTGGGTTTGGTTTAATCGTCGCAGTCGCAATCAGCATACTAGCTTTCTCTGCGCCGCATTTACTTGGGCATGTGACGGGGCCATGAAAAAGACGATCGGGCCGACGCTAGTAGTTATCCTAGGTATTGCGGCGCTTGCATTCGCCGAGTCACTGATAAAGCCTCAGCAGATCGGTCACTGCCCTGACCCGGGAAGGCCGTTTATCAAATCTGATGGTGTTCGTTTCAACTGTGACGCGAACGGCGGAGCTACCGGCCCGACTGGCGCAACGGGCGCGACCGGAGCTACAGGCGCAACCGGCGGCACTGGCGCAACCGGTGCAACGGGAACCGGGGCCACGGGCGCTACTGGAGCAACGGGCGGGACGGGGGCAACCGGAGGCACCGGAGCAACGGGCGCCAATGGGGCCGGAGGGGCAACGGGCGGGACGGGGGCAACGGGAGCAACGGGAGCAACGGGAGCTACGGGGCCGGTTCTAGCTGCCCACGCTGGGTGCTCGAACAATACTGCGGTCGCAGCCAGTGTCACGGTCTATGGTCCAACCGACGATTGCCTTACGATGAGCGCAACAGATACCGCTGGTGGCAACCGAACTCTCGCCACGCGGACATCGACGGCGCAAAACCTGTACGTGGAGTCTAGTAACACTCCGTCAGTAACAAGATCATACGTGATCACGGTAATGCTTAATGGCGTAGCTCAGGCGATCACCTGTACGATTGCTGCGGGAGCCCAAACCTGCAACGATACAACGCACACGTTCGCCGTCGCCGCTGGCGATGAACTCGGGATTAGAATTGTTACTCAGTCTGGCAATACCGCCGCATTTGAATGGGCGATGGAGCTTGGGCCATGAATGAGTATGAATTCGTATCCAAGTACGGCCCGACTGGAATCCTTGCGCTTCTTTTGATCGGGTCAGGCAGGATCGGTCTTAAGGTAATTGATAGATGGTTCACGCTTTGCGACAAAATCGAGAAGATGCTAGATAATTACCTCGAAACAGCAAGAACTAACGAGGTAGCTGCGGAGAAACGGCATTCAGAAACGCGAGAAAAAATCGACAACGAAGCAAAAGAAACTCGCCAAGACATTAGACAAAAAGTCACTGAATCTGTTCTAGCCTTTGAGAATTCAATAAATAGAGTAGAGTCAAGCCTCGAGTTTGGATTCGGGCGACTTGAAGATGCCATCAGGGAGCGCCAGTCGCAGCGAATTAAGCGCTCTGACTTTATAGACATTATTCCAGAGGAAGATAAGAAGTGAGCTACGCGCCTCTCACGTCACAGGAGAGAGTTGCCCTGTTCGACGTGTCAGCCGACTTAGGCGTTCGCTCGCTATGGACATGGAGCCTTATCGAATTCGAGTCTCGCTGGAATCCGCTAGCTAAGAATCCAACGTCTAGCGCCCGCGGCCTTATTCAATTCATGGACTCGACAGCACGTAGCATGGGATATCTTGGTTCTATGGATCTGGTAATCAAGCATCCAACAAGAGAGTCGCAGCTTCGAGGTCCAGTGCTTACGTATCTCAGGGAATTCATGCCTTACAATGACGAGCAAGACTTATATATGGCCGTGTTTTACCCAAGAGCGAGGGGTTGGAGCCCGGATGCCCGATTCCCTCTTGCGGTGAGGAAAGCCAACCCGGGCATTAACACCGTTGGCGATTACGTCTACCACGTCAAAGAGCGTGCGGGTCGTTACCCGTATAGCGAGGAGGAAGTTGATGGCGAAGATTAAAGCTCAGAAATCCGCTAACGGGGCTGTTGCTGCGGCGATCGAGACCGTGCCAGATGCCACGGCCAAGATCGTCAAGGCCCACGACACCATCGTTGCTCACGCCTCAGACCTGGAGGATCGCGTCGCCGAGCTCGAGGCCGAGCTTGCCCAGACCAAGGAGCGCGACGCGCGCGAATTGGCAACCGTGACCGAGAAGCTGACCGCCAGGTGCAAGGAAGCCGAGGCCCGCGCGAACGTGGCCGAGCAGAAGAACGCTCGCGCCTTCGGGGAACTCGCACGGTGAGCAAGCCTCGGGTTGTCGAGCGCGACGGGGTCAAGTATCTGGCTGGAACCACGCTCAAGCAGCAGACGGAGGAAGCGGTCAAGCTCTCGGCCTCACTGCTGGAAAACATCGACAAGGCCGATGAGCGCGCGGAGCGGGCGCTGGCCGACATCGCCAAGGGGCGCACGCGGTAGCTTCCTGGCGCAGCAGGCGTAAAATAGGCGAAACGTAGGGGGTGCTGAATGGAGCGGTTTGGTTGGGTTTTTTGGCTGGCGACGCTGCTTGTGGGCTGTGAGAGCACTCCCACCGTCATCGTTCTGCCAGGCGTGGCTCCTGGTGACGTCAACCAGAACACGAACATCGGGATCGGCGTCGGGGCTCCGGCTCCTGTTTTCACGCCGACTCCTTCTCCGACGCCAGCCTCGAGCCCGACCTTCGGGGGTGCCAGATGAAAAAGAGCGGATGGAAAACCGTCCTCGGTGGGTTCATCAAGGCCGTTGGTGGCACGGCGCTCGGCGCCGTGTCGATGTATCTGCCCGAACTAATCACCGGGGCCGCCAGCCAGGGCACCAAGCTCGGCACTGCTATCGCGATCGGACTGACTATCGTTGGCGACGCTATCCAGCGAATCGGCATCGGCAGCAAGATCGACAAGCAGACCGAAGCCATCAAAGAGCAGTGATCCGCCGTGGTATATCTTAGCGAGGCGGTCCATGAAGATGTAAATATTGCGTTACTTCTTCATGGCCGCCCGTACCGAGATTTCCTTTTTCCAGGAAGATTCCTTGGGGAGACGTACGTAAGGAATTGGTTCCAGGAGAAGCTAATCGAGAAGTACATTTGGACCGTATCATCGGACGATAGGAAGGTTGGCCTTGCCTGGTTCGAGGGAGTCGTTCCAGGCGAGAATGCTTACGGAGTTCTTGGCCTTCTCGAGCGAAAACAGGGTATCGGTCCTATCGTTACGACGCTGCTTATCGACAAAGCTTTTAGGATTTACAAGTTTCATCGTGTGACAACTACCGCAGTAGCAGAACCGGCAGTAAAAGTTGCGCAGCAGTTCGGGAGGCTCGAGGGAACGGTTCGCGAAGGCTTCCACTCTTGCGACGGCAATCGCTACGACATGAAAATCTACGGACTTCTCGCTTCAGAGTGGGGAAAGAGGTAAGCCATGGGATGGGCCGCTGCCGCACCTATCATCGGCGCCGCCGTTGGTGGCGGAGCCTCAATCTACGCAGAGAAGAAGCGGGCAGATGCCCAAAAGAAGGCCATGGAGAAGGCTGAGCAAAATCGCTTTCTCTTCTCTCCAGAGGAGCGCGATATCGCTCGAAATATCCTCATGCGCCAGTTGACGATGAGCCTCCCCATGGCTCCGCGCCCCGGCACACAGGGGGTCCCTCGGAACGCCAGCCCGCAACAGATTATGTTCGCTCAATTCATGAAAATGGTCATGGACCGCTACGCCAGGCCGACGCTCCCCTACCAGGGCTTCCTGGCCAAGACCCAGGAGCGCCGCGACGCCAGGGCCGGCGTCGCTCAGCCGCCGCCACAGGGCGCGCAGGCGCCGAGCGCGCAGCGGCAGAATTCAAGCGCAGTTGCCGGATACGGCGGCGGACGGAGCTACTAAAATGGCCCGCCGCCGAACACCGAGCGTAATCCATCAAACCGATGGGAATGGAATCATTCACCAGACAGACGGAAACGGGATTATTCATCAAACTGACGGCAACGGTTTACTCGGATCGCCGCAAGGCATTATTCACCAAACCGACGGAAACGGAATTATTCACCAAACCGACGGAAACGGAATTATTCACCAAACCGACGGAAACGGAATTATTCATCAGACCGACGGCAACGGCCTGCTCGGCGGGATGCCAGTCGCGCCGCGCCCATTCCAGCCGTGGACAACGGCAGATGGAAGCGGGCGCCCATCTTACGAGTACGGCTCCGCGCAGCCTCTTTCAGTGCCCTCAAGCGGTGGCCCGGCCATTGCTCCAGATGCCGGTCCGGGCGGAACTCCGTTCAGGGGTGGCTCGCGGCCGAACATGGGGCAAGGCATTTACGAGGTTCGCCCTGGAGTTTTTGTTCGCATCTCGCGCGACAACAGACATATCAGTCCGTTCGATCCATCTACCATGGGACCGGAAATTGTACGCGACCAAATCGGCGACATGGGCGATGACGGCTTCGATTGGGGCTCGCTTTTTGGTGGAGGCTTTGGTGGCGGATTCAGTGTCCCGCGTGTTTCGGCCGGGCATGTAAGCCCTGGCCACGCCAGAAGCTTCCACGGCGAGGCCAGTCTCATTGACGTCAACGACCCGATTTACTCCCTTTTCGCCCCGAAGCCGTGGCTTTCCGGGATGCTGGCCAAGGGGAAAGAGTTTCTCTCCGCGTCCACGGAGGACAATCTTCGCCTCAGCCGTGATAACGCGACCAGGGCCGGCGTGTCAACCTCGAGCCCAGCGTACATGCATCAGGTCGCTCTCCAGCGTCGCGAGCAACAGAAGGCGCTCGCCAACGCGCTCAGGGATGCGAACCTGGCTTGGACGCTCCCGGCCGCTGACCGTCGTGGGAGCGCGCTCGGCCAGAACGCCTCAATGCTAACGTCCATGTCCGACGCGAACGCGGGGCGCGATACCAACGTTTCGATCGCGAACGCTGGATTCCAGACCCAGGCGTCGATGGCGAATGCGAGTAACCAGCTTTCTGCCTCTCAGGCAAACGCATCCAATAGCCTGGCTGCGCAATTCCAGCAGGCCCAACTCGGGCAGCAGGGTTGGATGTTTCAGACGAATTTCATCCGGGACCTGATGAATCAGCAATTGGATTTGGCAAGGTATATCTCTACTGCGCCAGGGTATCAGGCACCAGATTACCAGGGACCTGATTACTTTGGCGCTGGGATAACTGGATTCAGGTCTGGATACGATATCGGTAATTTCTTCAGGGGTCTGTCTAACCCAAATAACACCACCAGGAATTCTAGCGGATTTATTGTTCCTATTGGGCAGAGCGAGGGACCGTAAATGCCTGACGAATACGGGTTCGAGCCGGAACAGGATTACGGCCCACCGCAAGACCAGATGGGCGGAGCCCATCCCTATCAGTCCTGGCAAGCGCAGCCAGGAGCAGGGCAAGGCCTGACCATGCTTCCGACCGAAGGCCCATCTTCCCCTATCGCGCCCTACGCTGGCCCCGGCCGAGACGTGGCCCCGCTCCCGAACATGACCGGGCAGGAGCGCGTTCTCTACGGAAAGTATCTCGCACTCCACGGGGACCAGGCTGCCGTCCAGCTTCAAGAGCTCGACAAGGCGGCGAAGTTCCGGCGGGCGCTGGCGATGATCCATGAGACCTACGCGACCATCACAGGAAGAGAGGACGTCGCTGCGAAGATCCGGCAGCAGATTGTCGATGAGGACCAGAAGCGCGCTGCGGCAGTGGAACATCAGATCCTTGCGCGTGTCGGGGCTCAGTCGATCGAGGAAGAGCGCATCCAGGCGCAGGCGCAGCAGAAGCAGTTTGAGATGAAAACTGAGGCACAGAGAATCAAGCAGGAAGCCGCCTGGCGCAAGACTGCTATCAACGAAGCTCAGGACTACGTTAAGCAGGTTCCGCCAGAGAATTCGCCCGACCTGAACGAAGCAGTCGGCGCGTTCTATGAACTCCAGAAAGGCAACTCCGAGCCATTCAAGGCGTTCGCTGCGAAATATCCACAGAATCCTGGTGCGGTTGAAGCAGCTAAAAAGCTTGAAGTTTTAAAGCGAACCGGAGACGCGGAGGTTAGGCAGGCTGGACGAGAAAGCGCCGCCAGAGCAAGCGCTTCGGAGAGCGCTCGGAATGCAGCAGAAAATGCAAATTTAGAATCAGCAGCGAACCGCGCCCGCGTACTTGCGAAGGCTTCGGCCGAAGGCCGCGACCAGGGGACGCCGGATAAGCCGGACAAGGCAGATAAGCTTAAGTATGAGCCGGCCCCCGTAACTAGAGCACTGTCTACTCTAGACAAGAAAGAAACTCCAGCCTCAGAGAAAGCGTCTATTATCGCCGGCCAGATAGCCAGAATGATTAAGGCAAAGAACGATGGTCAGTTCAAAGCAAACGACCAGCAGGCCATCGCCGACATGGAAGAGCTTCAGCGTCGGCGCTCTCAGCTTCTATCGCAACTCGAGGCCGAGTTGATTGCTACGCCAGTGTACGATGCCGAAGGCGAACCGGAAGGCACAAATAAGGTCAAGAGAGACAAGCTGAAGAAGCAGATTCAGCTTCTCAGAACGGGCAAATAATTGTCTGACAACCTTTGGTCGTTCGACTACAACGAGCCAGAGGCGCCATCGGTACCTGATTCACCGGCTCCCGTGTCATCCGGCGACCTATGGTCATTTGATACCGCTCGCCGCAGCGAGAATATTGTCGATTTGCGCGACTCGGATCCGCCTGGCGCTCCGTATGGCTACGGGTACGATCCGAACGACCCAGAGCAGATTGCGCAAAGCAATCATGAAATTGAGATTGAGAAACGCAAAGAACTCGCTCGCGAGCGCCTCGCCGGCAAAGGGTACGGATCGGACCGCCCCATCGCGGACAACACCACCGACGAAGGTAAGCGCGAGAACCGTCGCATCGGAGCCATCGTCGCCTCCAGCACACCCGTCAGGCGTTGCTTCAGCACTC
>JAJDFE020000038.1:0-100291 GCA_021527465.2 Geoglossum glabrum | reverse complement strand
CATAGTAGAATGGGCAGCAATTAGTTCTTCTTTTACTACATTACAGAATCAAGAGTACTTCTGCTGATCCAACTTCGCTACATTGTCTCTAAGAATACTTTACGACGACTCTACGCCGAAGTGCTTCCATCATCAATAAGCCGTCACACTACTAGCTAAGCCCTAAGATCCATGCTATGGTCTTACAATGAGCCTCCTTTGTGGGAGCCTCATTGCTAGTACCTTATATTTATATATATAGAAAAATGCTTCCTGAACCCTCCTTTATATATTACAAGGTTTGCATATATGACAAACTTTATGATAAGCTTTTGTGACAAGTTCATCAAGTATGTTACAAATATGACCTAGCCTAATTTAGCTCGCAAGCCCTCTCACAAGCCTCATGAACTTATTATATAAATCACAACCCTTCATATGAGTACTAACTACAGTTCCTGAGTCTAGACCCTTCGCATAAACTTTATAATATATTGATGAACCTACTAATATCTAATAAACTTGTTATAATAACTCATCATAAATTTTATTATATATGTGAACTTTGTAGCATATAAAGAGGTATTTAGGATACATTTCTTCTATATATATAAGCTTAAAGCCTTCTTATAAATCTCCTTTCTTCTTTAGTTTTAAATTGTCAAATATAGAATAGTTCTAACATTACTTTCTAAGTACCTAAAATCGCACTTGTGATAGAGTGTAAATAAGTTTGTAAATGTGTTATAAGGTTTATGTAAAGGGCTTAAGCTCAGAGACTATAATTAATACTTATACAAAAGATTATAAGTTAGGTTAAATCATATTTATAATAAGGAAAAAGTAATTATTAGAAAGCTTTACTAGCCATAATAATGTTATGCAGTAAAGTAACTCAGTAGTGTCTTCATTACTGTATTTAGTTGATTAGTATTAGAAGGAGGTCGGTAATCAGTTTTTCAATATATTAAAATCAATTTTCTTTACTTCCCGAAAAATTGTATTTACTAGTAGTTTAACTATTGGGCCACTAGCAACCTTTAGTAAAACCCAATGTCTTATATAAGTATATACAAACCTATGTTAGCCCACTATCATATCCCCAGCATTCAACTGATCAGATAGCATTATACTACCATAATTACTCTAGAGATTCCTACAGAAAGTGACTCTTACAACTCTTACATATAGTCTGTTTAAATATAGAACAATAATATGTAAATAGTTCTTTTTTCTTAGTCTTATCAATTTAGCACTTGATCTTTGATGCCAAAAGGACTTTATATCTCTCAGCAGTAAGGTTCTTTTTGATGTTCTTTTGATGTCCGTTTAATATTCCTTCAACTCCTCTCTCGGTGTACGTTTCTCGGGGCACCAAGTTTTTTTGATGCTCCAAAAAGGCGTCCCCTCGAGCCGGTTATATAGCCGTGCTTCTCTCCATTGCTTCCTTTCCCGAAAAAAAACTCCTCGTGACCACCTCTTTGGTCGTGAGTAACCCTCCTTTTTTGCGCCTGGAGGTTGCGGGTTGCTCCCCAATCCGGCGGCCATATAGCAAGCTCGGGGTGCCCCAGACTCTTCATGCCGGCCACAAGTGAGCAGGAATCCCCGGGGGAGGGAGAGCACGCCTTGAATCCCCGGGGCTCCTTCTGTATTCAGGGGAAGTCACAAGAGATTAGGGTTTAGAAAGTATAAAATCTCAAAAATTTAAATAAAATGTAAATAAAATTTAAAATTTAGAATTTAGAACCTAGATTTAGGATAAACAAGCCCACCCCGGGCACTTACTCTCAACGCTTGGGAAATAGTCTGGATCTCGGGGGAGGATAAAAAATAGAGGGAGGTGCAGAGCATAGACAGCGTCGTGCTTTTTTTTTTTTTAATTTTATATATGCCCTCCGTGGCTTAGGGGCGGCTTACGTACAAGAAAGGCAAAGGGAAAAAAAAGGAGAGGTAGAGAGTGCATATGAACCTGCGAGGGAAATTTGCAAAGTACCCCGCCCATATTCGGAGAAGAGAAGATAAGCTCCCCCAGCAAAAATGTCCAAAATACACTTCCCCAATCCAGAGCCCAGACTGCGGGGGAAAAAAAAAGTGTAGTTACATTGAAGAATTTTAGGTAAAGAGAGAGTAGCATTCAGTCCCCATAGATATTCCCAAACCCCTTACCAGAGGAGAATTACGCCATTCATAGAGATGATGAAAACCGTGAGTTCCCCACATGAATCTACTTTAGAGATTCAACCTCATTCTCATCCCCAAACGGACTTGTGCCTCTCTCTGCAGAGTCTGGTTCACAGTGCGACGAGTCTCTGCTTGCTGGCTTTGCCGGCTCCTCAACGACCACTCCAAGGGAGCCGAAGTTTGATGAAGCCAACTGTGGGGGGCCTTGGGAAGCCCGCTTGGTCGGTGACGTTCCGCTCAGGGATCTCGAAGACCGGATAGGGTTTGCTTGCGAAGGGGTATCTGGGGATGAACCGATTTCTGTGTCGCCGAAGGGTGACTGTGCCATGTTCGGTGTGTCTTCAATAACGGTGATGTGAGAGTTATGTTTGTCCTCACCGTCTAATAGACTGCGGCGGGAGCGGGAGTGCGTTTCATCGTCCGTATCTTCTAGGTCCATCGAATGGACGTCACCGCGGCGGGCACGAGAATGCGATGAAGCTGCCGTAGCCACAGACACACGGGGCCGCTCTGGTCGGATACCCAAGTCGTCCAAGACGAAGGGAGCCAATTCAGCCTCATCTTCGGATCGTTGCTTGTCCGTCTTCGATGACTTGACTTGGATTGGCCGCGCGGTGACTGCTTTTGCTGTTCCAGCAGTGCTGCTTAGGAATGTAGACCCAACAGAGAAGGCCGGACTTGGTGGGGGCGCGTCTCCGGGCTCTTTGGCATTTTTGGGCTTCTGTCCGTGTTTGAAGTAGTCGATTGCGGGGACAGGTGGGACAGGTACGGGGCTGAGCATTGGGCTGGACGTTGGCTTCACGCTAACCATAGCTGCCCTACCCCGAACCACTGTTTGAGCGGGAACGGGCTCAACGATTGCATTGCTGCGGTAGATTGTTGTTGCAACGCTGCTTCGAGCCAGACTGGGTGTGACACTTGTTCGGATGCTTCGGCCATCACTGATGCCCGAATATGTAGAGTCTCTGAGATCACCAGGCATGAAGAAGTGTTGGTCGTGTTGGTAACTTGGTGATGAAGATAACGAGGCGTTGCTTGAGATTGGCAGTGGAGGAACGGGAGGGACTAGAAGACCAGGCGAAGACGGAGGAGATCGATTGGTGACTCCGGGAATGTAGGCTATTTGAATGATATTGGAAGCTCTGGTAAAGACGGTTGAGGCAATGGATCCAACTGTATGTGTCGAAGCCCTTGCGTCTCGCCGCATGGTAAACTGTTCGCGTTTCTCTGCATCTTGTGCAGACCAATCTTCTTCCGCTAGCTGTTCTTGTCTCCGTCCTTTGATGCAAAATGTCCACACGAGGAATGTTATGATCCCGATGGCAACGATTCCCCCGATAACTCCTCCGGCAATGGCACCAGTATTTGGTTTGGATCCACTAGACGGTAAGGGCTTGCTAGAAGAACTAGCCGGCAGGCCGCCCTTGATACAGGAAGTTAATGGGCATGCAGCACAAGACTGACTTGTGAGTACGCATGTCTCGCCAGGGCCGCATTTACAAGATGGAACTATGCTTGGGCATTGGACGCATCTTCGAAAGAGTGTCCTTAGCGACGATTCGAACTCTGCGTTGATGGGTTAGTGACGTTTTCAGGGCTGGGATTGGGAGACATACCAAAACCAGCATAATCCATGGCTGACGAGGCTGACTCTGGAGCGCGGTGATGAATCGCTGAGACGAATGGAAAGGGGAGCTTGAGAACGAGCGGTGCTGCACCGGATCATTCAAGATCGGCGATGAAGGAGACGGGGCGGAAGCGTTCAGGGCAAAGCAGTTCCGCAGGGCCGAAGCAAATAGGCACGGAATCAAGTCGGTCAAGATTTGGACTGGTTAGCGAGCGCGAGCCTGGTGTGTCAATAGGGCCGATGTTGGTGCCCTAAAATGTAACTTTGTAGACAAAGGAATCGTGTACGACGATGCACCGACGGTGAAGGGCGAAAGGAAACGGCTGAACGAGCGACAATGCAAAAAACGACGAGCGCTGGGTCGAGGGTCGTGAAATCGTTACGTGGACGGAAGACTCGCAGCGAGGACAAAACGAGTGTCTTAAAGGGGAGAGAAACGCCCGGTCGCTGGTTGCTGGACGCTGACTACCTTGGGGCCGAACAAGCGTCAGCTAGCAGCGAATCGATCGCAGCTAGTTTGCGTCGGAGGCTCAGATGCGCCAGTGAAGAATAGCCGGATGCTTGCTGTCCCCGGTCAACGGCAATATGGACCTTCCACGACACAGTCGATGCTCTTTGCGTACTCGTCGGTGATTCGATGGGTGAGCAGGTTCTGGTGGGATAGTTGCAGTTGGTCAAAGGGCTGCAAGAACAGAGAGGAGGCTGTTAGTCAGGAACCAAAGCAGGGTTTCCACTCAGCGAGTGCACTCCCCACCCGCACTCTGCACTTTCGCTTTCCCACCACCCAACCAGGCCGCAGCAATCAACGGACTGTTCGACCCCCGGCCGGTCCTGGACAAACACCAATCTACACCCGACCTTTTCATTTACGGGGTAGCGGGACGAGCCAATAGACTGCGCCGTATCTTGTACAATATGGTACAGCAGCTCTACCCCGTACTGAGTGCGTAGGAGTACTCTACTCTACAGAGCAGTATTATCCGAATTACTGCATTGGTCGGTGCTGGAACATCCATTCTATTCCCGGATTTACCAAGCAATTATATGTAGAGTAAGTGGCATGAGCAACTCTTGCCTTGTCGGCGACGCTTTGGTTTGTCCGTCAACCTCTTGGGTCTCACCAACGAGCGTCGGCAAGCTTATTTCGGGGCCGACAGGGTGATTGGCCACCGTCCACCAGCACGTTCCGTGCGAATACCACAGGCACTCTGGAGATATTTCCGCGAGACGTGGCTGCTGTTCCGTCGTGAATGACCTAGTCAGAAGAGCATTGCCCACTGGCGTTTCTACAGAGTGCTTCGTAGACAGCTGTTGTTGGATGGAGACCTCGGACTACGGGTATAAAGGCAGGCAAGTCACCGACTCTTTCAGCCTTCCAACGCATGGTGCTATTTTTCCCTCTCAACTCAGGAGATGATTGGCAAAGCGGCAAGCGATAGGGTTGTTGCACAAGCCTCCGGTGTGGCAGTGATTGTGTCCAAGTGGACGGGGCTAAATCATTCCGATCGCGCGCCACTGCTATTATTGGCTCAGCTGATCTTCTGTTCTGCTCGGTGTTCAGTAAAAAGACCTCCTTCCGGTTAAGTCTGGCTGAACGCTCAAAGACGGGACCCAAATTGCAGCGCGCTGACCGAGCCCTGGTCGGGGAACTGGAAATATCTGCGGTAGAGTGACGCAGATGCTGCTGCGGTAGACGAGCTGAGGAGACATAGTCAAGCTTCTGGTCCGCGTTAGAGATTTAAATAAGGGGAGTTTCGTCTAACGCGCTGGCGTACTCCGTACTTGTGCTCCGTGTATCGCTTAGCCTGCTCCTTTTCCCTGAGCCTCCGCCATGAATTTTTGACTGCCAACATTCTTGCACAGTGTCAACTTTGTCCCAGCTTCCAACCTGTCGTCCCCTACGTGATTTACAATTCACTTGAATCGTACTCGGTGGAGGAGATTCGGTGAAGGAGAAGTTGCATCGCTGGGGCTAAACTGCTTCTTTTTGTTCGCCCGTTCAGCTGTTTGCTCGACAAACTTGGTCGCGCTAGTCGCCTCCAGCCGCTCCCGTTTAACATTCACCGTTTCACACTCATCTACGGTTTTCATCACGAACACCTACTTCCGACCTCTGGTCATCTCCACTCACTGGGTTTTCTTTACGCGTGCGCGTCAGCTATCACTTAACTATCTAATCCACCAATACTATGGCTTACCAAGGGGGCTATGGTGATGACCATCGTCTCCATGACATGCCTCCCGGAATTGTAAGATTCTAGTTTTAAACCGACTGCTCCCTTCCATCTGCTCTTATCATACAGGCGGCTGATGACATGGAACAGTATCACATGCCACCTAGAGATGGCTCCGATGATGAGGCAGAACGTTCACTTCTCCATACCAACCAAGGTGCTCCATACCAGCCATCTCCCTTCGAAGACCCTCACCCACGCATTGGAACTCCTTCCGCTAGGCCTCCCTCTGCTTACAGCTTGACCGAATCGTATGCTGTCGATCAGAGAGGACCTATGCAGCCGTACGCAGAACCTGACGCGGGATATTCCGGAGTCACCCTCCAAGATCGTTCCGCGCCGTTCAACGTCCCAGACCGATCAACATCACCGTATGCCCGGAGCGAGACAAGCTCGACTGAGGCATGGCGGAAACGGCAAGTGCCATCCTCGAACCAGCTGAGGCGATATGCAACAAGGAAGGTCAAGTTGGTTCAGGGATCAGTCCTCAGTGTCGACTACCCAGTTCCCAGTGCCATTCAGAATGCTGTTCAGGCAAAATATCGGAAAGATGTTGAAGGAGGAACCGAGGAGTTCACGCATATGAGATGTGAGCATCATAGCCCTAGAATCTATCTGGATTAGATGACTCTTGTTTAGTATGAGTGCGATTAACACTTGTTAGATACTGCCGCGACGTGTGATCCAAGCGATTTCACCTTGAAGAATGGATATAACCTTCGTCCGGCAATGTACAATCGTCACACAGAGTTACTCATTGCCATTACCTACTATAACGAGGACAAGCAACTTACTTCTCGGACTTTACATGGTGTCATGCAGAATATACGAGATATCGTCAACCTGAAAAAATCAGAGTTCTGGAATAAGGGTGGCCCTGCATGGCAGAAGATCGTCGTCGCATTGATCTTCGATGGTATAGACCCCTGCGACAAGGACACCCTCGATGTGCTAGCAACGATCGGTATCTACCAGGACGGAGTGATGAAGAGAGACGTAGATGGAAAAGAAACCGTGTCTCATATTGTTCGTAGGGATCGATCTTGGAAGATGGGTGCTGGCTAACTTTCTGCAGTTTGAATACACGACTCAGCTATCTGTCACGGCTAGCCAACAACTTATTAGGCCACATGACGATGGCCCGAGCACTCTCCCTCCCGTGCAAATGATATTCTGTCTGAAGCAGAAGAACAGCAAGAAAATCAATTCACATCGTTGGCTCTTCAATGCCTTTGGTCGTATTCTCAATCCTGAGGTATGTATCCTCCTCGATGCGGGTACGAAGCCAGGATCGAAATCTCTCCTTGCCTTGTGGGAGGCGTTTTACAACGACAAGAACCTGGGCGGTGCTTGCGGCGAGATCCACGCTATGTTGGGAAAGGGCTGGAAGAAGCTATTAAATCCATTAGTCGCTTCGCAAAATTTCGAGTATAAGATCAGCAACATTCTGGATAAGCCGCTAGAGAGCTCCTTTGGTTACGTCAGCGTGTTGCCTGGTGCTTTCTCTGCTTACCGCTTTCGTGCAATTATGGGTGTGCCGCTGGAGCAATATTTCCATGGAGATCATACCTTGGCAAAACAGCTTGGTCCGAAGGGTATCGAGGGCATGAATATCTTCAAGAAAAACATGTTCTTGGCCGAGGATCGTATCTTGTGTTTCGAATTGGTTGCGAAGGCGGGATCGAAATGGCATTTAACCTATGTCAAGGCTTCAAAGGGTGAAACCGACGTACCGGAAGGTGCCGCTGAATTCATTTCCCAACGACGGAGATGGCTCAATGGCTCCTTTGCAGCTGGTATCTACTCCTTGATGCATTTCGGGCGAATGTACAAGAGCGGACACAATATCCTACGCATGTTTTTCTTCCATATTCAGCTGCTCTACAACATCTTTACGCAAATTCTGGCCTGGTTCTCTATTGGTAAGTTTACGGGGTGTTTTCTGCGATATCAACTGCAAGGTTCATTTGTATTAATCTATTCTATAGCGTCTTTCTGGTTGACAACTACCGTCATCATGGATCTTGTTGGTGACCCAATTCAGCAATCCGGAGTTTCGCCCTTTCCGTTTGGCAGTGCAACACCGATCATCAACACGATTCTCAAATACCTTTACCTCGCCTTCTTAGGACTGCAGTTCATTCTAGCCCTTGGTAATAGGCCAAAAGGGTATGTATAACCCTTTCAACAAATACCCCTACCTTGGAAAGAGACTAACAGCTTTTAAATAGTTCAAAGTACACTTATATCACATCCTTCGTGGTTTTCGCGATCATTCAACTATATGTGATCATTCTATCGTTTTACCTCGTGATTCGAGCTTTTAGTGGCCACTCTAAGGACTTCGATAACAGCTCGCCCGACGCGTTTCTCAGGTCGTTTTTCTCATCCGACAGTGCTGGAATCATCATTATCGCTCTCGGTGCCACGCTGGGTCTTTATTATGTCGCCTCATTCCTGTATCTTGACCCCTGGCATATGTTCACGTCATTCCCGGCATACATGCTCATCATGTCTTCTTACGTCAATATCCTTAATGTCTACGCCTTTAGCAATTGGCATGATGTCTCTTGGGGTACGAAAGGTTCCGACAAAGCAGACGCCCTACCCTCAGCTCAGACAACGAAAGGGGATGATGGAAAAGCCACGGTCATTGAAGAGATAGATAAGCCAATGGCGGACATTGATAGCCAGTTCGAGGTTACGGTCAAGAGAGCTTTGACTCCATACATTGCACCGAAGGAAAATGAGAAGAAGACTCTTGACGATTCGTACAAGAGTTTCCGAACGAGACTAGTAACGGCATGGATTTTCTCCAATGCGTTATTAGCAGTGGTTATCACCAGTGATAACTTTGACAAGTTTGGCTTCTCGGTAAGTTTGGCCCCTTTTTGGGAAAATGACCTCGAAATCACCTACTAACAACTTTCACTACAGAACACGAATGATGCTGCTCGAAGAACTGCCCGGTTCTTCCAGGCTTTGCTCTGGTCGACCGCTCTCCTTTCACTTGTCCGCTTCATCGGCTGCTGCTGGTTTTTGGGCAAATCTGGTATCATGTGCTGTTTTGCCAGGCGCTGATTCAAGACTGCTGAATGCGGGCGTTCTGGTGGCTTTGGACACTCACCACAGCCGTAGCCTCGTTTTAGCTGTAACCCTGTCCGACCCCTATTCCTCATATTCGTGACTGCTGTGCATGGAGGAGATTTGTCTACAGATGGTGGCTTGATGAATCGCTCTAGTCTCTCCTTTCCTTCCTCCCCAGCAGTTCTTTTCGTGTTTTAAGAACCTAGGCTTTCTTCCAGTGGCTCTGATCCCGATCTAGGGCTCTGAACATCCCAGAGTGTCATGATGTTTTCTCTACTTTATGCTATGTTGCAATGCGAGACAGTATTGAGCAGGTGTGGGGACAATAGATATCAAAAATTGTAAATGTTACTACGTGGGAGAGTTTTTGCAATTGGACTCTGTGACCAGTGGAAAATCGACCTGGGTATAGGCAAAGTCCCGCCCAAGCGGATGTGAGCTTGAACGCATATGCGGAGGGATACTGCCAAGTGCGGGGAATTGATCGCCAGACGCCTCATCTGAATGTGACAACTTTGCGAAGTGCCTAGTCCCGGTGAATGTGATATGATGCTGTACATCTTCGCAGTTTGGCGGTGGCTTGCTGCATGGTGGGTTCCAGCAATATGGAGTTGTGGCCTGGGCCCCGCTACTTCATCATTTCAGCCTCATCGGAGGCGACCCGCAGCCTGCAGAAGAGTCAGCGAGTGCCATCTTGCTCTTTCGTTCATAAGGCCGAGTCCTCCCACCGCCACGCCTGCTGTTTAATAGGGACGAGCTTTTGCAACCGAGAAGCCTGTGTGGATCTGCCACTAACTAGTGCACTATTACCTCCCGAAGCTCAGGAATCTAAGCTCCCAAGATGATGAAAATATGGTCTATGGTAAATATCGCCGTGGCTCTCTCGTTTCGTAGCCCTTGGCTCTGGATGGGAATTACTTGCTGATATGAGCTGCGCAGAAACAACAGCAGCAAGCTGATCAACAGGCTGACGGAGGGACGAAGAAACGAAGGGTCACCGCAGCCCAGCTTCGGGTACAGAAAGGTAGGGCACCGCAGAGCGCAACATAGCTTTTGGAGGCTGATGCAGGTCTCTTGACAACCACATAGATCTTTCAGAGCTTTCACTTGGCTCGACTATGAGAACAGACTTTCCCGATCCAGATGACACGCTTAACTTCACGCTTACGATTGAGCCAGACGAGGGGATGTACAAAGACGGCACCTTCAACTTTAGCATCGCGATCAACCAAAACTTCCCACATGATGCCCCTAAGGTCAAATGCAAGCAAAAGATCTACCATCCAAATATTGATCTAGAGGGAAACGTTTGCCTGAACATTCTTAGGGGAGACTGGAAACCGGTGCTCAACCTGAATGCGGTTTTTGTGGGGTTGCAGGTCCGTATACCTAGGCCATTTGGCAGAGGCAGAGACATGTCCTAACTGCGGCTGGCGATGGCACTCACAGTTTCTTTTCCTGGAACCGAATGCCGCAGACCCGTTGAACAAAGAGGCTGCCGAAGATCTGCGGCAGAACCGGGAAGGTTTCAAGCGTAACGTGAGGCTGGCAATGAGCGGTGGAGTAGTAAAAGGCATTCAGTATGACCGGGTGGTTAGACACAAATGATTATTCCCAGCACATGGTTCCTGCTGAAATAATGGGGGTGGGGAAAATATAAAGAGTGTGTACTGAAAGTGCATGGCGATTGCAAGAAGGATCTGAAGCGCATTTCCGGATCACTAGATTCTATGGAGTTTTTACAGCGTGTTCATCAGGCTACTAAAGCCTACTTTCTTAGTGGTAGTGTTGTCCCTAACGCGTACCATGTAATAGTGGCATGTAGGAGCAATCCGGTGTTTTACTAAGGCAGCGGGTAACCAGATGCTTGCCGATATCGCCGATGAAAATTTCCCTAAGGAAACTGCACAAACGTTAGTTCACAGACAAACTACATCGAAGAAACACAACCACTTTAGCTAGCTCTCCAGAACCCCACTCCTTCAAAAGCAACCTTCCCAATGGCTTCGCGCAGCTTCGTTAAAGTAGTTCGCGCCCCTTTAGCCCGGCAATTCGTCTCACCAGCCCCTCAAAGACGGACCTTCGTCTCAGCGTTTGGCGGTGTGAGAGCTGCCATTGCTGCGTCTAGCAAGATGGTTGTTGCTGGACCAGCACAGCGCCCGAGAGGACTGAAAACAATTGACTTCGCTGGGACAAAAGAAACCGTGTATGGTAGGTAGATTCAGTTAGTCAGAAGCTTGCTGACTCTTATTGACTATTTTCTTGTTTAGAACGCGAGGACTGGCCAAGGGAAAAGCTGCTGGTAAGACGCAACCCCGAGCGGCTCTATTACTAGCCTATCACTGAGAGCTCACCCTGTTTTAGGAGTACTTCAAGAATGATACTCTCGCACTCATCGGCTACGGCTCCCAAGGTCATGGCCAAGGTCTCAATCTGCGCGACAATGGACTCAACGTGATCATCGGCGTGCGGAAGAATGGCGCCTCGTGGAAAGAGGCCCAACAAGATGGGTGGATTTCCGGAACGAATCTCTTTGAGGTCGATGAAGCCATCAAGAAAGGGACCATTGTCATGAACCTGCTTAGCGACGCCGCCCAGAGTGAGACTTGGCCAGCTATCAAACCGCTGCTGACCAAGGAAAAGGTGGGCCCTGTCTACTACCAGCAAGTGCGGAATTTGTAAAGCTGATTTTAAATCTTTACTAGACCCTCTATTTTTCCCACGGTTTCTCCCCTGTTTTTAAGGACCTCACTAAAGTTGATGTACCCGAAAATATCGACGTTATACTCGTCGCCCCCAAAGGCTCCGGGCGGACTGTGCGCTCCCTTTTCCGCGAGGGCCGCGGGATCAACTCTTCCATTGCCGTATACCAGGACGTCACCGGAAAGGCTGAGGAGAAGGCTGTCGCACTCGGCGTCGCGGTCGGAAGCGGATATCTATATAAGACTACTTTTGAGAACGAGGTCTACTCTGACTTGTATGGTGAACGCGGCTGTCTAATGGGTGGTATCCACGGCATGTTTTTGGCTCAATATGAAGTCCTTCGCGAGAGGGGCCATAGCCCTAGCGAGGCATTCAATGAGACCGTTGAGGAGGCAACGCAGAGCTTGTACCCTCTCATTGGCGCCAATGGTATGGATTGGATGTATGCAGCTTGTTCGACGACGGCGAGACGCGGAGCCATTGATTGGAGTTCGAAATTCAAGGATACGCTGAAGCCCATTTTTAACGAGCTCTATGATTCCGTGAGGGATGGCAGCGAGACTAAGAGGGTACGTGTCTCTCATACTTGTTCAATAAACGATTAGCATTTCTGTAGCTCATAGACCTAACGTCTGTAGTCTTTGGACTATAACTCACAGCCCGACTACCGCGAGAAGTACGAGAAGGAAATGCAGGAGATTCGGGATTTGGAGATTTGGAGAGCGGGGAAAGCTGTGCGGTCAGTATCTTCTCTCTATCTCTTCTAACAACCACAAAAATAATAAGGGAACTGACTGATACACTAGATCTCTCCGCCCTGAAAACCAGAAGTAGAACGGAGGCTAGGTGGTGATGGCAGTAGCTTCAATAGAGGTGTTTGGGTTAACTCCAGGGAATGAGGGGGCATGATGTGAAGGTGGTCGTCTGTTGACTGTAGATAAATCCCACCTATCCGTTTTGTTTTGTTTTCTGCGAACTCCGAAAATACCTCCTGGACTCGAAAAAAAAAAGTTTGGAAATTTGAAAAGCTTTTTTTTTATTATTCCACCCCCGCTTCGCCAGGGAGATAGATGTGTGACCGCGATGATTTGACGATGATGATATTGTATACCTGTATGTGTGTGTGTACATATACACTACATACATGGGGCCAAGTTTTTTTTCTTTATTTCTTATTTCCCCCCCCCCCTCCCCCCCTTCCCCCCCTTCTTTTCTACATGGGACAACCACCACTTGCCTGTATTCACCATCTTATCCAACTGATGCCTCTTTTCTCTACCAGCAACAAGAAGAAGAGAGGCAAGCAAATAAATAAGGTTTTTTTTTGGTATCCTGCTGCAGGACCCCTTGCCATTTTTCTGAGCCGGGGTTCTTCTGCTATTTTGCACCAGATTATCTAGATTATCCATGTCAGAGGTCAGGGTGGATATTTGCCATTATGTCATATTCCCCCTCCCTCTCTCCCACAAATTTGGCGTAAGAAATAAAAACACAAAAAGGTTTTTCTATTATTATTATTGTTGTTGTTGTTGCTATTTTGTGTGGTGTGTGCGGTGATGGTTAAACAAATGAAAGGGAACGGGTGAAACATACCCCTCAATAAACCGGTAGATCATAACCTCCCCCGTCTTCCTACAACCCCTTGCCCACTACAGAGCTATCCCTATCCTGAACTGGCCCGCTAACCCCCGGACCTCTCCATCTTACTCACCTCAGGCAAGTACATTGGGCCCAACGCAACGACGATAGTGCCTTGGTATTTCCCCTATAAAGGTGTCTTCTGCGCCTTCTGCCGTTCGGACAAGAACACACAGCAGTTCCCACCGCACCGCACCAAAAAGCATAAAAACGAGAAATGCAAATAAACAAGACTATCAGCGTTGCTAGTGATGATGAATATATCGCAATTTTGGGGTTAATTCGGTGCTATTTACCCATTTTTCCTTGATCATTGGTTGGACTTGACTACTACGGCTAGTTTCTCTCGCAATAGTATGTGATGGTGACGAGACTACCAAAAGCATAACTGACTTCCGAAAACCCCGTTTCTACAAACCGCATAGTTAAGAGGTTACGGTGGCGCTTTGATGGAACTATTGGTATATAGAGCCACAAGTAATTAATTGAATCTACAATACAATCCACCGATTCAGTTCCAACACGAACACCCTCTACTTCAATTCCCCTTTGCCCTTATAAAATCCAACGCAAGATGAGACCTGAGCGGCCGCTAGAAATCACAACGCTTGATGGATTTTCGCGTTGGATAGTTAGTTAATCTAAAATCAATCACAGCGCAATCGCCAGAGCCTGGGATACGTATAGGTGCACCCCCACAACTCCAACTGACTCACGCCACAGCTGCCCCATCTGCCTCTGTGTGCTTTGGTGCCCCGTACAAACGCCGTGCGGCCACGCCTTCTGCGTCGATTGTCTTATCAAGGCGTTGAAGATATCGCCCACCTGTCCTCTCGACCGGAGTCCCCTCCCGCAACCTCCTGGTCCGCCGATCGCAGTTTCCTTCCCCCTTAACTACCCTAACGACGATCCCGACGCACGGCTTACTCGCGAGAAATGGGCATTTACGGAGTGTGGAGCGTTTTCGAGCGTTACGGGCGAGGTGAAGCAAGCCATGGAGGAGCTGAGGGCAAGGTGCCCTTTTCGCGAATCAGAGGGATGCATGGCTGAACTGCCATGGGATTATTGGGATTTGCGTACCCATATTACAGTGATGCGGCATGGCGAATACGGCCGCAGAAGGACCTTTCCCCTCTCCAAGGGGCACGACACAAAGACCCCAAATACGGCCCTTCCTCTCCCCAAGGGACGCGATACGGAAACCCCAAATACAGCTCTGAGAAGCGGCGGCGGAATCACCCGCATCCTGTGGACCATTGCGGACCGCTTGGAAGCTCACGCTGCCCGCCTCCGCCACGAGATGACCCCCACACCTACCGCTACTACAGCTAATGAGACCTCACCTAAGAAGATTTGAAAGGCGAGTAGGGTTTTTGTACGATAAAGTTGGGTTATTATGGATTAGTAGTAGTAGAAACAAATGAAAAACAAATTAAAAAGAGCAAAACACTGAAGAACCCCTAACCCATCACCCGCCGTCCGGCCCCTTATGTATAGTAAAAACAAACACTCTTTCCTTCTCTTCCCTTCCCTTCCCTTCCCCCTCCGTACTTCCCAACTCACATCACCTCACCTTTATACCTTTATATATATATATTCAATTTCCTTTCTCTGTTTTCTGGGGTTTTTCCTTTGAAATCTACACTCGGGTGGTTCATAAGTTTGCTTGTTGGAATTAATTGTTCGCGGCTATTAGCTCCGCTGCTGCGGCTATAACTGTGCCCCTTTTTACAGAAAATTTAAGACCCTGCGACCTTCCTTGGGTGGGAGGGAGGGAGGGAGGGTTTGAAATCGTGTCACACAACCCGCCAATCCACACTAACCCTCCACTTCTCTCCCGCCAGGCTGATTTCCCAAACTGGCGGTCTTAGCGCCACGACTATGCCCTGGCGCACGGTAGCAGGTGGAGGGTTATTGGTTATCGAGAACGGTCCTCCCCCTGCTGCGGCACTATGTTGATTAATCAAAAGGACGTTCTTCGGCCCCTCTCCGTCACTCTCCTCCTCTTTCTCCCCTCTCAAAACCAAGAAACCCCCACCCCCATCCCTCACATCAAGGATCCGTAGTTTCTCACCAACCTCTGTATTTCCCTTCCCCCTCACCCCACTAGCGCTAATAACCAGTCCCCTAACCTCCCCTGCCAACCCCCCTGGTAGGTACTTGGGTTCACCTTTTTTCTTGCTATGCGGGGACAGGAGGAGGGAGGGGTCGGGGGTCGACGCAGGGTTTGAGGAAGGGGGGAGGAGGAGGGAGTGGAAGAGGGAGGTTATAGGCGTTGTGTTTTGGTCATTGGGGGGAGGGGGATGTGGGAAGATGAAGCGGGGGCGTGGCGATTTGGGGGGGAGAGTGGGCGAGGTGGATTTTTGGGGGGGTCTGAAGAGATTGCGATCACCTAATGCACTAGGGGTGAGTCGTCGGCGTTTTCGGATAGTAGGGTTCCCATCATCCTCTTCGGCACCGCTGCTACTACTAGAGGAAGAGGACCCAGAACTAGTCTCGATGATCTCATTCTTTTCCTTTCGCTTCAGTTCCCGTGCTAGGACCAATGGGGAGGAGGGTGTGGGGTTGACGTGGTGGTCTAGCTCGCGCTTTTTGGTGTTTGTTGGTTGTGCGGGGGTGGAAGAGGCGAAGCGGGGTGGGAGGTTGAATTGGCGGGTTGTAGACGATGAGGACGGCGAGGGCGGCAGAGGTGGGTGCCTGCGGATAGGTGTTTGGATAGGTGTCTGGTCGTGCGACTGTGATGGTTGGTGTTGACGTTGTAGTGGAGTTACTTTGAAGCGGTGTGGCGAGGGTGTCTTTGCGAATATAGGAACAGGAAGATATTAGTCTCCTTTCCCCACTGTATCATGGCGGTGGCCACCGTGGCCGTGCAGCCAATCTCGTTTATACTGCTGGCAAGCAAAAAGGTAACAGGAGTGACAACTTACAACTGGAGGTGGCGGAGCCATGCCCGACTCAACACCCGCTATCCTCTATCCTTCGCGAGAGGGGAGAAGATGGAATATCCCAACTCTGCTTCCTTTCTGCGACTGGGCCGTGTTACCGCGAGAATACCGCGAGAATCCCACGCATACACACATATGCATACCCATATTCCATACTTGTACGGAGTGCACTTGTCGTTGCGGAGGAGAGTTAAGAAATCTCTCACCGCCCTCGCTAACACTCCTTTTGCCGAGTCGGCAGAATAAAACTCATCAGCCAGAAAATCCCCTCAAAATACTTTTCTGCCCCATTCTTCGCAGTTGATTCTTTCCCTCCAAACCCCGTACGCATAGCGCCCACTTGCCACTCCCTCTAGTAAAGCAGCCGGGACAAATCCAGGTTGAAAGGCTATAGGCGGCACCCCCGGCCGCGAAAAAGGGGAGGCCAGTTGGGAGAGAAGGAAAGGGGGGAGTTTAATGGTTCTTACCTTGCCCCCCCGTGGGAATTCGATATACGATATACGATGGTGGTGGTGTCGCTCGTAAACATTCCGAAAACACATCACGAACAATTAGTCGGCCAACCGATCTCCCAACCAGCTGAAAACCCCTTCATTACCCTCCTTAATTAAAGCTTTCCCAAGTATCCCGACTTGCTCCTCTCCTTTCCTTACCCCCAACAGACAACAGCATTACCGAAAGATGCCTGGTTACCGCAAGCGTTCCTTGTATGCCATTCTTACCAGGTTCTTCTCTCCACCCTTCCCTACTTGCCAATTTACCACAGAGGAAGGCGGGGAGTATGCGCGTGACTCGTATAGTTTCACGGGCGACAGGAAAGGGGGGGCGAAGTCAAGCTCTGTCGTAGTGCGGGAGGAGTGTGGGTGGACGTGGAGGGTGGGTGGCTAGGTTTGGTGTCTTTGCGGGCTGACTTCGACATCGTGGTTGCGAGGGGACGGGGGGTATCTATGCCGGGGGTGGCTGTGAGGCTAGATCTTGGAGGATGGGAGATTCCCATTCTCCAATTGGACGAGCGGTGCTTCCCTAGTACGGTGCGAAAATATTGCCTCCGTTTTGATCTTCTGTTCTGTGTTGACACGAAATCCATTTAATATAAGAGGGCGTGGCGAAGACACAAAAGCTGGCTCTCCTACTCCCCCCTCGGTAGCTTAACGCACTCTCCACTGGATCAGGCACTCGGCACATACGCGATCCCAGGGCAAGGAAGAGAGGGACAGCGACTTGCAGGACAGCAAGTGCCGGAAAGTAAATCATCGGGAGCCGCGGAAGAGCGAACCCTGTACTGGATAGCATCCTTGCGGGCAATTTCCAGGATGCCATGTCCAGTCCGTCGACGGGGACATGTATGTATCTATATAATCTACACTACATGCGCACCTACATGGGGAAAGAACGAGACAATGGCAGAGATGGGTCGAAAGAGAGATGTGGCGAGTTCATGTCAAATATATACGCAGCAAATCATTTGTTCTTTGATTGGACGCACAATACGATCCCGCCGAGTACCAACATCATGCCGACCCAGGTATCTGTAGACAACCATCGCCCCCACATCATCAGCTTAGCTCTATCTTTGTAAATCACAAGGCTTGTATCCCTTAACCCTACACCCCGTAGGGTGCCGTGGACGTACCTCTGTTAATCCCTTTCTTCTCGATCCACCACTCCCCCAATACGGTAAAGAGAAATGCCATGGAGTTCGTAATCGGGACCGTAAGACTCAGCTCGGCCTTGCCGATCAACAAGAAGAACCAGACGCTGCCGGTAAGGTTAATGAGCAGTGGTATCGCATAGCTAGGCGACCGTAGTAGGTCGAGTATGCTGAAGAAGATGGTGAAGATCCGTTTCTTGAGTGGGTGGAGGGACGGGGAATTGAGAACGGGGTGTGCTGGAGGGCTGTGTGCGCGCGCGGCACGACGGATGAAAGGGGTTGTGAGTCCCCTGGGCAATGTGGTTGATTGCTGTTAGTTTCCTCTTCTCCCGTGCTGCGCGTAGAACACAGATTGGGCTGTGGTAATGAGTTTTCAAGAGACATACCAGGCCATTCCGACGAGGATGAAGCCGAGTGTCCACCGCAAAATCCCTGGGTCCGGTGGGGGAGAGGGCGTGTCCGGGTCCATGGCTTGCTGATGTGGTGTTGATGCTGGCGGCCGACGGTTGAGGTTGAGGAGGGGTGTTTTGCGGTGACGTTTCGGTGCGCCCTTGCCGAGCGATGGGTCGCCCGCACCTCCTCGCTCTTCCTCGAGCTCTACGCATCCTACCCCCCCTTATCTGCCCCTATGTATCTCAGGAACACGTCTGCCCGCGCCTCTAGTAAAATTTACTTAGCACGATGAGTGAGCCAGGGCGTGTGCCAACAACGTAGTCCAAATCTGCACCACAAAGTACTATTCATCAGTCCGTATGACAACTGTCTGGCAATCCTGCGTCTGTGACCGCTTTCTCCCGCCATCAGACCCGGATTACCCGAAAAAAGACTGGTTTCCTGGTTTCCTGGTCCCCTGTTTTCCTTGCCGCCAGCCTCAAAATATTCGAACGTCGAGCGTTTTGCAGTAAGCTCCACCGTCATGCGAGCGACAGCACATCACCGCGGTGTTCAAATGCCTCAAAAGCACCTCAACTGTTAAATCTCGGTGTGGAATGACGGGCTCACTGAGTGCGAGGCCTTGGATCTCGAGACTTCGAGCCGATATCTCAGAGGATACACCGCAATTTGTATTCCCCGTTTCCCTCACCACGCCCCAGACGCAGAAAGCGGTAGGCGGTGAGGCGCCTGGAGTCGGTGCAGACGTTGCGGACTTGCAGCAACACATGGACCACTAGACCGATCACTTCTGCAGATGTGGATGCGCCTTGTGGGGGCTTGATTGGGTCGATTAGATAGATCGATGGCAGGATTGGATGGTGGCAAAAGCATGCGCTAGCACAGCACAGCACAGTCCACTCCTTGAACAGACCAGACCGCCCCCGGTCGGGACTGCCATGGCGTCTGCGGACCCTATTCGACGGGCTAATGCAACGCAGACTGGCAAGCCTGAAACCTCTTCCTTCAGGTACGAGTACGGACGAACTTCAACTCGCTAAGCCTAACAAACTGCTGGGCTATTGACACGCACGCCGTCCCTCTGGAGCATACCAGTCAGTACCTGCTGCTTCTGCAGCCTTGACCCTGCAGCACCTCTCGCCCTTTGTCTCCTCACCGTGGGTGCACTGAGACCTCGAACATCGCGCTTTCGTCCAATCCCGCCACAGGCTTTCCAGAATACACCCTCACCCCTCACCTTCGCCCCTCCCCGCCCCAACCACACCACCCCCCAATTGCCTGCGACATGGTCCGTATGCACACGACAGAGATCCTGGTGGCTACCCCGCTGATTCATCTACTTGAGATGCACATCGTCTAGGACGCGGCCAGGTGTCGTTCCACTACGCATCCCCCCATCTACCATGTCCTGTTGCCAGCTCAGCCGTATGGGTTTGTCCCCCGTACGAGTGCTGGAGAGTAGGAATGGCAGGGCATGGCAGGGCAGCCAAGGCGGGGCAAGCCAAGCAGACAGGCGGACAAGGCCACCATATGTTCTAGAGTATCTAATCGCTCGCTCTTCCGGGATGAGCCACATCCTCGGATGGCCCGAAACATCTGAAACGCCCACTGGAGCCAATAGTAGCTCCTGAGCACCACAATTCAGGCATGCAGAACGCAGACATCGCACGTAAATCACCCAAAAGGAGAACCACCCTGTCACTGCTCCGGATACTACGAATAGCGAGGGCTGTGTAGGCTTCCCACGCTGCTGTTACTGTTTTCCTTGCTGGTGCTGCTTTTCCTGCTCCCCAAATGCTACTAATGCTACTTCCCGGCTCTCTGCGACATCCCGCCGCCTAGATCTGAATCGAGAGCCAGACCGTGCAGATTGAGGTCCTACTCTGGGCAACCCTGGGGAGCCCGCTGTGCTGGATTCTTGTTCTTCTTCCCCCATTATGCAGAAAGTCGGTGTCAAGTTCCGCAGGGCATTCCATGAGCAAATACTAGGGCTCGTTCTAGCGATATTCTCTACATCTTCAATTGGATCGCCAGTCGACAGTTCAAGCCCACGACGCGGTGGCCTGGTTGGCCAGCCCCTGTGACCTCTCCCGCCCAAGGTGAGGCGTCGACAAACCTGCGTTTCGTTTATCAGCACAGATTGATCAACAAACTTTGTGCTACAGGACCTAGCGACGCGGTCAACCACCACTGCATGCTGCGTCTTCTCAATACAGTTCTTTCATCATTGCTTACCTTGCAACGTGGTGGCCGGCCTTGCTCTGAGATCGAACCGCCGCCTCAATCTGACATCGGCTCCAGCCGGAAAACAAAACATACTAGTCCGGATGACCAGGCTAATGTAATGGTCCAACGAATTCATCTTATGTCTAGTACTCTATCCTGACCTCTCTCTCTCTCTCGCTTTTCATTTGCACTAGTCTCTGAGTTGCCCTCTCGATCCTCTTTCTGTTTAAAATCCACTTCTTCCTGTCTGGTATCACCCCATCAATCTTGCTGCTTCTTGGGCGGCGGCTTTCTAAAGGACGTCCTCATGAACGCCAAAGTACCTGTCGATCTATTTGACACAGTGCAGCGTCTTCGGCCTCTCCGGCGAAATACCCGAGACAGGCCACAATTTTAAGTAGATCGCATATGTTTAGTGGGGTCTGTCAGACGCGGGCTTTCCTCTATCGTGAACCCCAGGGAGCGCTTATCCGTCTCATCTCAGCATATTTTGAAAATCCTTGCCCGAGTTGATATCTTTTCGGATCTGTGGTATATCATAGGTTTCGAAGCGTTCGTCCATCCACCTCGAACCCTGGGCATATCGCTATGGATATCAAGACTCTCCTCAACCCGCCATCAGAAGATAGCAGTTACGGACTTACTGATGACGGGGAATCGGTATCGTGGGGTCACCACACGAAGGTAGACCGACAGACCCACAGATATGGGACGGAAGAGCTGGGGAAGAGGTCTGCAAGTGATCCGCTTCACAGACGAACTCGGGAAGCTACCTCGACCCGGCAGGGCTCACTTCACTTTCATTCCTCTCGCCATGGTGAGGTGTTTGACCGCGATGGGGACGAGAGCACTTACGCCTCTACGCACAAGTCCTCCATCAGTCGCAGCAGCTTCTCTTCCTTCACATCCACTTCTCCTTCAATTTCTGGCACATCCTCGAGCTTGTATCCAGAACAGGACCGTTCATTTCCCTCACCGCCTCTACCGCCACACACCAAACTGCAATCAAGAGCCACACACCCGATAGAGACCAGGCTCTTATCCTCCGTCGATGCCGTCGGATTCACTACGACCTCATACATGGCACCGAGCCCCCCGCGGGTTACCGCTGGGGCGCCATTCCCAATAACGGAGCATCGTGAATACCCCCTTTCGTCCGGCTCGCAGGCCCATTTACGACATGTCACCTCATCAGTGATGTCAACTACGGAATCTACACTGGCCGCTTCTGTATCTATCGCGACAGCTGGCGACTGGGAAATCAGTCGCCACAGAGGTCTGGGGCAGGCACAGTGTCGCCAGGCATCTGATAGCGCACACGTTTTTTCCACAAAATCGGAGCAGGGCCATGCAGGGCTTCAGGAGCCGCAGCAACAGAGAATCACCAACGCATCAAATAGCAATTCGTCTTTTTTGGCGGATAACCATAACCCCAATACCCACACGCGCTTTGAACACACTGACGAGGCAAAAGATGGTCATGCCTTGGGTCGTGCGGAAAAGTCGGAATCGGAGACTCCGCAAAGTGTAACCCCGAACTACGGAAACGAACAGCTGTAAGTCATAATTATGAACATTCACACTAAACCCTAACAGCTAAATAGCAATAGTAATGGCAATATTTCCCAAGCCGGTAGCATCTCCTCCAGGAGCTCAACGCCGCCACATAGCCCTCAACACGCCAAGCCTCGAAACAAAAGCCCCAGAGCTGCGGAAACCGGCAGGAGACGACTTGAATATAACAAAACTGGAAGGCCCGCGCTTGCAAGTCTATCGCCCGTTCAATCATCGCAGTCTGGGGGGTCGCCGGTAGCCCGACCGCTTGAGCACATGGCCAATGCGGCAGCCTCTGAGGTTCATGGCCCCAGGTGCTCGTATACCGACAACTGCACTACCGGATCCCCACTCCGCAAGGTAGTTTCACACATCTTTGGTCGCAACAAGTTGTGCACAAGGCAGATTCCAAAAAGTGTCTGGGTTCACTACTGCAGGAAGCACTACCAACGGAGCAGGTATAGGAACCCAAGAGGGTTCGCGCTCCTGCAGTGTGACCTCGTCCGAAAGCAGGTCGACAGATTGCAGATCTGGGGCGGTGTGACAGACTGGGTTATCAAGGTCAGAAAACGCGAAGAGCTCCGCTTGAGCAAAGAGAAGGCAGAGCGAGAGGCAGGCATATCTGTCAAGGAGAACGATAGCTTGGCGCACAGTGCCACGGCCAACGCTGACGATCAGATACCAAGCAAAGGCAGAAAGCGTGGCTCAGCAAGTTCGGGCGAATCGACCAAATGGTTGCTGAACCTAACAGGACCGGAGAAAACCACAGTGGATGTATTATCCGTTCTCGAACGAATCGAGAAAGACATCACCGACACTGGCGCTAGTTTCCCGGACGTAGAGATTCTCCCGAATGTTGGGCAAATTTCAAAGGCAAGATCTCCTGGTATTTTTCCGCCCCGGAAAGGTAGTCGATCAAGAACTAGCCCCCAAATGGTTCACGATCCCCACCCCGAAATTGTCCGCCCGTACACCAGTTGTGGCGAACCCAGCTCTGATCCGGAAATTGAAAATCAGCCAGGTGATGGCCCTGCGAAGCAAAGCCTTGGAACGAGTCAAGGCACTTCGAAGCGCAAGCGCAGGACGCCTGAAGATGTTTCACTGGGGCCGGATGGTATACCTGCGGCGGGGGATCATGACGGGCAACGGCCGATAACGAAGAGACGACGAACTAGGACTGATCTGTAGATCATGTGCCTGTTTTACTTTATTGATTTTTTTTGTTTATTTTTGGGCATGCTTATTGGGATCTACGGAGTAGCTACGGTGCGACTTGTCTTGGTCCTACACTCTCGTGTAACTAGATAGTCCATTTCCTTCCATTTTCTTCCATTTTCTCCGCCTTTTCTTTTTCTAACCCTGTTCCTCTTTTCATGCATTTGGGGGTTGAAAGCACGGAAAATGGGATTTAGATGGGCAGGCATGGATGGGTAGCACAATCGGCGCAGTAAATAGCGATCTGAATGTATCACGAGCAACTACGATAGGCTCATACCGCTCTTTTGCACCTTCTTCCTCTTTAGCAAGGGCATGGGATTGGATTAGAGGCGAGGAGTTGCATTCCAGTGAGAGTTCTACGGGCATGGGGAGTATTTGGAAATCAACCCTGATTTTTAGGGGAATCTGTGACCTGTGACTCGTCGACTTGGTCTTCTGAACTCCGTCTTGGATGCAACATCAAGTCCACGGAGAAACACGAGACGGGGGAGGCCAAGAAAGCGGTGCCCAAAAGGTGTGCAGCAGAGCGCAAGCATTGCAGCAGCCAAGAGCAGCTCACCGATCCAGTTAGAGGCACTTGGAGACACGCCCTCTTTTGGACGAAAGAATTGGTGGTCAGCGTCCCCCCATTTTGGAGGCCGATCCTTTCGGCAAGTGCCTGCCAATTGGGGTTCGGTGGCACCAGCATCGAAGCTACTCCATTTAGGGTTTGGTTCCAATAGATATTCTCGGATCTTCTGCCCGGATACGGAGTGGCAGAAACCAAAATCTGCAGCGGTTTTGCCCCATTTGCTCTTTCCCTCCATTCCCTCCCTGCCGCTGCAAGGACGACGAAGACCCGGAGCTGTGGCGGCGACAAAAAGCGACGTGGTATTGGGGGATCCATCGTATCCATCATGTCTGTTTCAGCACGGAGTGACATTGGGGGGGCAGAAAAGACCCCCCGCAAGCACCAGTACTTCGTACAGACAGGCTGGGCGCGCTTGAGTATTCTCCAAGCCACCAGATAAAGTAGGTTTAACCCCGGGCTCCATCTCTGCGACCGATCACGATCGGGAGGACGGAAGGCAGGACGACTGTTCTAGCGCCTTACGTACTTCGACCATTGCTATCTATACTCTGCCCATACATACACTAGTACATACACTAGTACATACACTAGTACATACATACCTACCTAGTATGGACTCCGTGCTCACCTGCATGACTTGTGCAGTGGTGGTGGGAGTTGCTGCGCCTGGCCTCGTCCCAACTCCTGGTGCTCTACTGATTGTCTGGGCCACCATGAAACACCCAGCCGCAGGCTCATGCACGTACATGGCGCATGTGTGGAGGATATAGTACAGAGACTCTGTAGTCTGCCCTCCCAGCCGCACGTACATACAGAACGTACTGCGGTGGTACTCCGTACTCTGTAACAGAGGCAGAGGGATCTCATGCACCGGCCAATGACTTGCGGAGTCTTGTTGGAAATCCGCGACTCTGCATTCGCCATGCTGTCCAATGATGGCCGGTGTTGCACCATTCCTTGGTACTGTACAATGGTGTCGAAAAAGTCTGCGTTCACTGGCCTAAATCAGGCTGATTTCACAACAACTCCCTTCAATGCCACCATTAAAAAAAATATTTGCTGTCGCTCTAAAAAAATTATAAATTGGCAGAAGTTTTTTGTTTTTTGTTTTTTTTTTCAGGTAATTTATAGTCCAAAATATTTAAATTTATAAAAGTGGTAGTTATGCACTGGAAGTTAGCTCTTCTTTTCAATTCTCATGTTCTTAACTAATTAAGCGAGCTTTCTTAACTGGGGGAGTCATTTCCTTAACTAAAGGAATCGAGCTTGCCAAAGCACTCATTTTCCCGACCCACAATCTAGAAATATGGGAAGGTATTGGTATATGGATTATTTAGAGAATAAATTTGGCTAATTTAATTTTATATATGAGGGTTTGAGCCTATATCAAATGCATAAATTTTTTTGGCTTGTTGGCCTCATGAAACGCGCCTGTTTTGCAGCAAAACGGCAAGAGCACGCAGACTCTTTCGACACCATTGTATAAGTACACCTGTGTATAGTGGCCTGTGTACTTTGTATATTGTGCCCCTGCCACACCGATACAGTCGGGTCGCGCTGCAAGAATCTCGCGTTATGGGAATCATCGCGTTATGGGGATATTAATACGCCCCGATCCCAGGCTCCCTGGCGGCTCTGTGGCGCAACCGCCTGGCGAATCACCAACCTCCCCACCGCAGCACCAGCCACCAACAATATCGACACCACAAACAAAACAGAAGCCGCGTCAACCCGCAACTCACGACTCAACAAACCACATCATGGCTCCAAAGGTTCCTCACACAGCCGGAATCTTCTCCGACATGACAGTCGACGGGCCCGAAATTGGAACTCTCGTCGTTATCGTGGATCGGGCTAGGAATCTGCCGAATAGGAAGAAGATTGGGAAGCAGGATCCGTACTGTGCTGCACGGTTAGGGAAAGAAGCGAAGAAGACGGAGGTTGACAAACGCGGAGGGCAGACTCCAAAATGGTAGGTCGGGCACCGCGAAACATAGGCAAGCAGTGTGTCTGGAGCTAATTCTTGTGCAAGGGACCAAGAGCTCCGATTCGTAGTTCACGACTCGGCGGACTATTACCAGCTTAAGGTATCCGTATTCAACGATGACAAGAAGACGGAATTGATAGGAGAGACGTGGGTCAGCTTAGAGGCGGTCGTCGTCCCCGGCGGAGGCCAGAATGATCTGTGGCACAACTTGAACTGCAAAGGAAAATATGCTGGCGAGATCCGAATTGAGCTGACATACTATGACACCCGGCCGAAAGAAGAGAAACCAGCTGTGGAGGTACGAAGAGAAAGCGCTCGAAACGGCGAGGATGAGGCTGTAGGTGGACCGAGACAGCCAAAGCAGTTCAAGCGGAGGCCAGTTCCAGAACCTGCAAACGGGCATCCTGCAGAAGATATAATGCCCGATCATGCTCAACCACATAATGAGGTCTCTAGGGAGTATTGGCATTCCGCTCACCCGAATCCCATGGATCCTAATTCCCCTAGCCACGGGCAATCAAATATGTATTATCAACAGTCTCAACACCACCCGCTTCCTAATCGAAGAACTCCTGATGCTCCTTCCATTCACCATAGTACACCTCCACGCGCAGCAGCATTGGCCGCTACACCTTCGGCCCCACCGCTACACCGCCAGTCAAGCAGGTACGAAATCCAAGAGCTCGTTACTGAAAACGACTATGTCCAAGATGTTCCCCCTCCACCACCTGCACATGGGATTCAACACGCTAGTCCCGGTGCGTCTCCTGGCATGCCAAACTTGCCAAACTCGCATTCAGCGCCGCCTGTAGTCCCCTCCTATGATGACTCTAGGCAAATGAGGCTACTTGAGGCTACGACCGACTACCGCGAGAGAACACGATACCAGCCTCCTCATATGGAAGACGAAGAATCTCTCAGCTCCCATGTGCAGCAAGACGACGAGTATTATCCAATAGCTCCACCTCAGCACTCTCACGATGATACTTATGGTAGTGGGAATGACACTACGTATCCGCCGCAAGACGAGCTACCACCTCCACCACCAGTTCACCGTAGCAGCAGCAACCAAATGACTCTATATAGACAGCCTCAGGAAGACGGTCTATATGACGAAGCACCGGCGCCGGCGCCTCTAAACATCGCAAACGGAAGAGGATATTCACCGAACCACCAAAGCGACCCCTCCTCGCTACAGCACTACCAGTCTCAACATGATAACTACGCGCTTCAATCCGCTAGCCGCACCAATTCTCAATCTGCCTCGGTATCGACTCACACTTGTGGCCAATCTTATCACAGCCGACAATCAAGCGATGCAGTGGTTAGAACCTCTACCCGGGAAAGTACATATGCCATGCCGGCTAGCCTCATCCCGGGGTATAACCCCAACCTCACCCAAGAGCTCCCAGGGAGCCCGGTGGCAGATGCCGGGGCATTCCATTCGGCCCTTTACCAGGAAGATAACTCTCTCCATGGGTCTCCTGGACAACGGGGAGATTCTGATGTTGACTCTCCGGGGATGTACCAGGACCGGAGCTCAGTTCATATTTCGCATACAGATGGGTCGCCAGCCCTATATCAGGATCCGCTGGCTTCATACCACCCCCACTCTCAAAGGCAATACAATCTCCCACAGCAGGAAGTAAGACCGGCATCTTCCCACTCATCAACAAGGCGGCAATCTCTTCTCCAACAAGAAGTCCCTCTTCCACCTGTCTCGACGCCCGACCACAGGAGGGCTGCCCCGATGATCAAGCCGCGTCCTATCAGTCCAGATATGCGCATAACCCCTCGCAAATCGGTCAGTCCGCAGCCCCAGCCATCGCCACAAGAGAGGCGGTTATCCGGAATCCCCTTCTCTCCCGACTCGTATGATGCTTTGAACCCGAATATGGCCGCTGCCTCAAGCATTAATGAACAAAGCGCACAATATCAAGCCCCTGAGCAGATAAAAGAGGCATTCCGTCAGCGGCAACGGGAGGCTAAGCGGGGTGGGGCTGGTGCCCCAATCTACGGCGCTGATGGCCGCTTGATTGATCCTTCCGATCACTTACCTTCGGATACGTGGGCGCCAGAACCGGAAAGGAAACAGCCAGTCAAGAAGGAATCCCCAAGGCCTAACCCCCGACCACGTCCGATGCCTCATGGTGCGCAACCCATGCCATCACCTGGTCAGCAACGTGGTCTACGTAATAGCCCCACCCGAGCCCGTCCGGTCTCAGCAATCACACCAACCTACTCTCATGGGCCATCAGATCCACAAACACCCTCAAGCGCAACCAGAAACCGTCTGCAGAAGAAATCCCGGCACTCTATGTCTTCGCCTGCCCATGCACCAAACTCTAGTCCTGTCAGCACACCCCCATATAGCGGCAACGGAACGCCGAGATCAATCATAACTCCTTCAGAAGGGCATCCGCTACGCGAACATGAGAATTATGGGAATTATGGATATAGCAACAAGGGGAGTCCGCGGTACGGTGCTGGGGTTTATAATTCCCAGGACTATGCATCTGCGGATCAGCCACCGCCGATTCCGTCGAAGATTGCATTGGGTGGAGCTGGCGGATATAGGGAGGATGATTCTTCAGCGTTGGAAGAGGAGTTAAGGAGGATTGACATCGGAAGCAGCAGTGGAGGCGGGAGGTTAGTGAGACGGAGAGGGTAGCAATCGATATTGCCTACGGACTCTCTCCCTAGGTTTTTGCTCCAAGTTTAGATTATGGGTGAGTGAGGGGGGGGTGTGGGATTTTGGGGTATCTTCAGTGATGTTTACTTATCTAAGAACCTTCCCTTTCTCCGGCATAGAAATTATCATAGAAACCTGGAGGCGCTGGGGAGTTCCGTTCCGAATCTATTGAACCTTTTTTTTTTTTTTTTTTTTTTTTTTGGTGGTATTTTTCTACTTTGGACACTGTAAAAATGGAATAGGATAGGCAAAAATAGGGATGAATATAATTTATATTATTCAGACGGATCAATAGACTATTGAGACAATAAACTTTGTACTCGTGAGAACTGGACAAGGGAGGAAATGAGGGTGAAGGGAGTTTGTGTATTCTTTAACGTATACACCACATTTCATTTTTACTCTTCCCTCTTCGCCTCGCCTTCCAAACTAGCTGGGTAGGCATTGGGGAGAATGCAGATCTAGTAATTTCTAATTTCTACATAGTTATGGCATATAGTACAACCCCCCCCCCCCCCCCCCCCACACACACACACACATCGCATCACGGGGTCATCTGCTCACCAAGCCAGACAGGGAAGAGGAGGGATCTCTGAGAAGAAAAAAGGCAGGAAATCACCAGGAGTAATATTGTCTTTGCGCCGTGATGGGCCGGTTGGGTAGCGGGACCCAGACGGGCTTTCTCCTTCTCTTTTCTTCCCGTTCCGCGGCTTGGCGGATGCGGGTTTTTTCTTCTTTGAGGAGGAGTGACAGACCTGTTGTGGGGGTGTTAGTTGGAAAACAAATGATATATGTATGATTAGCGAGGTTGTGATGTTGAGGAAACAAGTCATACTCGTTTTCGGCGGTCTTAGCATGTTAACTACTCCCCTGGCTCGGTATTCAGGCTCCTTCCCATACGGTCCTCTCCCCACCCACGCCTGGTCAATATATATCTGGGTGCTATCTGTAATTTTTTTCTTCTTGCCGTCCTTAAGGCGTATTTGGACTGGCTCGCCCTTCATGTTGTTTACGCTCCCAAGACCCATACCGCGTTTAACGATCGCCTGATCACGCGCGTACTTGAGGTGCTCTAAGACTTCTTTCGCGGCTTTCTTCTTCGAGAAGCGCATCTGAACGATGGCATCATCGACAGTCTTCCCAGAGATCTGGCGGGCAAGGGGACCGAGTTTCTTGATGGATGTTTTGAGGAAGTGACTCTTGGCTAGGATTTGTCGTTCAGTGCGTTTGAGGCCTGCGGTTTTGCTCAGGCGCCAGCGGCTGCGGATAGAGCGGATAACCATCTTTCGTTGCCATCGGCGCCGTTGTGAGGGTTGAGGGTCCAGGACTGCATCTGCGTGCGGGAGGAGGGATGGAATGGCGGTGCCGACGGGTATTTCGGGCTGTGGACCGGCGTCCGGGGTGTCGAAGATGGAGGATCCGGCCAGGCCACCACGTTGGAGGACGAACTTGGGGTTATGGGTAGGGCTGTTAACAGAGGGGGATTGCTTGAGGAGGTCATTATAGAGAGGGCTCTGCTCCGCCTCTGAGGACCTTTTTCTGGCAAAAGGGTTGAAGATGGTGCGGACGGAGGTTAGCGGAAGGAAGGACGCAGACGTCGATCGTGACGGCTGTGCCTGCGGCGATATATGTCCTGGTGAGGACATCTTGATAGCGGTGGCTGGAGCGTTGGATTAGCAATTGAGCGTTGTTCACACCCCATAGCGCTACGGGGATAGGGGCGCTGCATCCGACGGTATTACCTACCTGAGCTAGTCAGGCGCCGGGACGAGGTGCGGAGACTCATGATGGCGCAGGCGACACGATGATTTCCACAAGACCTTGAGAGAGTTGTCGATGGTGGGGACGCCGCTTAGGCAAGATGACTCAGCGATTCTTGGAGCGGCATGCAGAAAACAAGAAAATAAAAAAAAATTAAAAAAAAATTAAAAAAAATTAAAAAAATTAAAAAAATTAAAATGGGGGGCGGCGGGGGCGAACGTGATCAATAGCCGATGCTCCACTGGGGTTGGTGTACCGTGGCTGCCCACGTGACCGCCGCCACCCCGGCGATGATGATGAAAATTTCGAGTGCCTCTAATACCATTTTTTTTTTTTTTTTGATGGTTGAAGAAGCGTCCCCTCGAGCCGGTTATATAGTCGTGCTCCTCTCCATTGCTTCCCTTTCTGGGGGGAGGATCAAGGGAAAGAGAAACCCCTCACAACCACCTCTTTCCTCCTTTTTTGCGCCTGGAGGTTGCGGGCTGCCCCAATCTGGCAGCCATACCGGGGCGCCCCAAACTCTCTATGCCGGCCACGACTGGAATCACCGGCGCTCCTTCCGTGAGAATATTTGTATTTGGAAATTATTTATATTTACTATTGTTATAGTTGAGAATATTACTACTAAACTTATTCTCAATAATATCAAAAAAAAAATACTAAACTATTATAACGAAGAAAAAAAAAAAAAAAAGAATAAAAATAAAATAAAAAAGGCTAGAAAAAAAAAACCCTTTTTCGTCGTGATAAACTGTGAAACCGAAAGAAAAAAAAAAAAAAAAAAAGCTTCGAGAAGCAGCTCCCGAGAAAAAACCCCCCTCCCCTCTTAATTTCTCTCCTAATCCTCCCCCTAGGAGAAAAGGGAAAAAATAAAATAAAAAAAAGACCACTAGACTTCGACCTACCCGTCCGATGTCCGATCGGGCCGCTGCCACTGGGTAGTAGTAGTGGTAGTGGTAGTGGTAGTGGTGGTAGAGAAACCGTTTTCTAGCGTAACCCACGCCCCCTTCCACCCTTCCACACACCACCAAACACAATACGATACAATACAATACAACCCACGCACCCCCCCCCCCACCCCCTGTCTCCCCTCTCCCCCCTCTCTCCCCTCCATACTCCCCCAGTGTGTCACACCTTCCCGGAGCAGAGTCTCGGGGGGTGGGAGAACCTTTAGCTGAGGTGAGGTGGTACGGGAAGAAGAAAGAAAAAAAAAAAAAAAAAGAAAAAAAGAAAAAAAAGGAAAAACAAAAACAAAACCGGAAACGGGGACGGGGGAGAGAAACGGGGGAAAATACAAACTTGTATGTGTGCAGGGCTGGTGGGAACTCTGGCTCTGGCTCTGGCTCTGGCTCTGTCGCTGGCAGGTCATGTGAAACAATAACAATAACAACGACCAAGTTTGCCCGTTGGCGTTTTTTATTTATTTTTTCTAAATTTTTTTTTTTTTCATTCATCCATTCATTCATTCATTCATTCTTCCTTTCCTTCAGAATTCATAAATAAATAAATAAATAAATAACCAAACAAAATAAACAAAATAAACAAAATAAACAAAATAAACAAATAAACACACTACTCGCCCCCGGTTCATATTACCACCACCACCACCACCACCACCACCACTATTACTATAACTTTCTTTTTTCCTTCCCTCCTTCCTTTCCTCAGAGGGGGGGGGGCTTTGCTACAAAATACGAGAAGAGACAGAGAGAGGGGTTGCGACCGAGAGAAGAAAAAGAAGAAAAGAAAAAAAAAAAGAAAAAAGAGTAAAGAAAGATAGGGTGGGAGAAAAAAAGAAAGAAAAGGAAGGAATTAGGGAACTGGAGAATTGGGGGGAATTGGGGCCTCGCTAAAAACGGTTGTTGGTGTTGCACTGCGCAGTCAGGTGTGTGTGTGAGAGTGTGTGTGTGAGAGAGTGTGTGTGTGAGAGAGTGTGTGTGTGAGAGAGTGTGTGTTTGGAAACGTGCGATATTACAATATTACAATATTTTTATTTGTACAGCAAAATATATATATATATAGACAAAAGACAAAATCGAGGAGTAATTAGACTAGAATTCTACTACTACTACTACTACTACTACTACTACTACTACTGCGTCATAATCATTTTTAGAAATACGGCTTCTACTGGGCTCATCTCGTCCCAGAGAGAGAGAGAGGGAGGGAAGAAAGAAGGGGTGGCGGGCTGAGATGGCTGTTGTTGTTCGGACCCGTTGAAAGACCTGCAGCTCTTTTACTTGCCAAGTCGTACTCGCTCGTACCCGTATCTCTGCAGGGAAAGAAGGGAAAAAAAAAAAAAAAGAAATCGCATCTGGCTAATGCATTTCCTGATAGGGTGGTTGATCGTCCCTGTCGTATCTCATACAGAGTACGACACAAAGGAGGGGGTTCCGATGAGCTGTCTTGTTCCAAGCCCTTGGCTCCAAAAACGAAGGGTTCGGCCCGCGATCCTGGCAAAGCTTTTCCAGTGAGGGCACTGGTGCCTCCTCGCTGCAAAGCCCCAGCCGTTCACTAGGCAGCCAACCAGAGCGTGTGCCAGCTGGATGGTCAATCCCCGACGCCCCCGGGAGTGCCGCTGTGCTGGGTTTCCCGCTTGTCCGTCCATGGCCTATCTCTAAGCTAATTTCTGGCTTGTACTCTTGAAGCCAAGCTGCTTACAGCTAGATTTTGTTCTCCCCACACACACACGCTTGCCGAGCAATCCCCCCCCGGCTTCAGATCTGCCGGCACTCCGGTGTACAAAGTTCGCGATTAGGTTATCCTCGAAATATGAAGATTATGGTGTCTTGGCTCCATCTGTTGGGGGGGCCCCCATCGTCTCCCAAAGTGCCTACTAGTAGCAGTCTGTAGAGGCCTAAACTGTCGATGGATGGCCCTTTGGTCTGCAGATCTTTGACGACCGGGTTCTTTGATGGGCACGACTTGTCAGCTCGCGGGCAGTGCAAATACCAGACCCTGTCCGGTCCGGCCAACAGACGGCACACTGCCAAATCTACCACCACTCGGCCTCTGTCCCAGGCATCGGTTGGACCCACGGATAGGGTTGTCGGGTATTGGGCACTGCATGGCCGTGCGCCGAGTACAGTTGACCCCACGCCTGGGACTTGGGACTTGGGACTTGGAGGCGGGCGGGACATCCACTTCTCCACGCGATGTGCCGCCATGGTTCTGCTACGTACGCGTCCCGATTCAACATGCCTGTCATCGATTGAGGTATTTCCATGCACCGCACCGGGTCTGCGTGTGCAAAACAGGCTTTTTTTCCGCGGTGACAGAACCGGATTGACAGCCCACTTCCCCGATTTCTTCGCATCCGGATAGAAGGCCCCAGGACGAGCTAGCTGTTGTCCTGGGTAGCAGCAGAACCACAACGTAGAGTTCTGGTGGGATGGTCCCTACGCGGTGGTAGTTTCATGCCTCCATTCTATAAGCTGGATGCGTTTCCGTACATCTCCGCCGCGCTACGGGCCCTTTAACAATGCCGGAGTCGAAGGGCGTAGCGGGTAGCGGGTCCGAGCCGTTTATTCACCTATTCCATTGTCTCTGTGAGGCCCTGCGGAGGTTTTGGTGCTTCCAAAGGTAGGTAATAGATAAGCATTACAACCGTCTTTTCATAGCCATCTGCAGGGTTTGCTCAGCCGCCGCAAACGCAAGTTATGTTGCCAGACATCTGGGTGCTGGCCTTGGGTTATTGGATTGGCCGCCGTAATGCATATTGTGAAGTAGAAGAACCCTCCTAATTTCCTCCAGCGTAGCTCCGCAAAGGGATATCCTTACGTGGTACGTCAACCGGCATTCGACCGTTCTGGACCATCCCCGGGTCGATACATCATAATTTGCAATTTATCCAGCACCCATCGCTGCAGACTGATAATTCCTTTTTTTAGTAACAAGGGCTGGTGTGCTGTTGAAGTGTAGGGCAGGACAGGAATGCCATCTGCCTGTAATTTCGGACAGGCATCAGGGTCCTCGAAACTCCTTCCGTAGTCAGAGTTGGTTTGGCGCGTTTCCGTATGTTGCTTTTGGGGACTGTGGATTATAGGAGGTGTGTATAAGTGGGGGGTCCTCTCGGAACGGAACCATGGAGCTGGGTTTCCGACGCCCTTCCGCAACCGTTCGGTGGGACAGGCGCTCCGGCCAATCAATGGGTGGCTAGGCTTCATACTTGGTCCTGGTGATGGAGGGTCATCACGCTTACCAGAGTTGTGTGTCTCAGGTTCGGGTTGAGCGATTGAGGGCGACGGCGAGCAGGTGCAGCACGCCCTTGCAACCTGTGCGCGAATCTTCCTGCGCGAACTGGAGAGAAGAGAAAACGGCGGTCGAACATAGCTCCGTACCATGTATGTAAGTAGGTGGTCACCGTGCTCTAGCTCGACCGACGCGGACCAGTCGGTTCCAAGTTTGTAAATTTCTACATACGTGCGTGCTTGACTATGGCCGTGGCAGAAGCCCCGGATTTGCCAGCAGCCAATCCAGCGGCATTAGACTCCCTTTTGGCCTGTCCGATCGAAATACAGAGTACAGAGTACTATTGCCCCCTCCTTCCTTTTTTTTTTTTTTTTTTTGGATTGGCTCCCGCCCTCATCCCCCGCCCTTCGGATCGATTGTTTATAGGACGGTGCAATCATCAAGCAGAAGTCCCGCCCTTTCATCATTTCATCCAAACCTTGACTTGACAGCTGGTGGCTTTTGTAGCTAGGGGGCTTTGCGTCACCCTATTAGCTCGATTGGGCCCACCCGAAAGCTTAGTGGACTCGAATTTTTATTTTAACGCTGCATGAAGCCCTCTCCCCACACATAAGAATCGCTCTACTTCGAAGCACATTTAAGGCCTTGCTGTCCCGCCTGGACCGGCAATTCGTATTTCCGAATATCGCCCTGACTTAGCAACTGCTATTGCTTCCGCTTGGAGAGCAGCGTTGGCCTAGTCCTCTCGAATGATAGGACCTATGTGCTGCGGCATCCACCACTTTTGGTATCAACCGAGAATTCTACCCTATCACCTACCTGCTGCTCAAGCCAGTGAATTCCCGACCGTCTCGTTGGGGCGCCAGACACCACCAGAGTTGCCCCCCATTCCCCTGACAATAGATAACGGAATCAACTGCCGCCTTGTGGTCGTCGAGTTTCCCAGACCGCCGGGTGACATAGGGAGTCTCCATGGGCAGCTAGTGTTCTCCCTTAATCAGATTTTGCGACAGGTTCGATCACACCCCTGTGGACATTTTTAGTTAAGTAGGCCTCTCATTGCTCTCTTATCTCGCGCTCCTAGTAGGTTCCCCGAGTTAACTTGTGGTTGTAGAGACCCTCCGCTGAAGATACGATCGGCTTCAAAGCTCCTTAGCTCCCGCTCCGTACCAGTGCACAAGGGCGCATATACGGTCTGATTTCCTTTGGAAAGTCCTTGCAATATCCGTGTATAGGTTTAGGTGACCACCCTATCACCGCTTCTACTAGAATTGGGTCCTTCTTTAGAACTGCCACAACTGGTCAGTTCCTGTCGCCTTTTGAGATCCTAGGAGGACTGCCGAACTCCCGCGTAACGCAATAACGTTAGGGTTAGACACAGACGCCACGTTCGACACTGCTTTGTGCTATCGTAGATCTATAGGCTAGTCAACTGTATTGAAAAGCGTCCTAGGCGCTTGTTTATGAACCCGGCCGCGACATAAAAGGGGAGGAACATCTGTCATCACTTGCCTAAGGATTTCTCAAAACAGTGAGGGTAGGGATGAGTAAAAACGAGATGGTCGTGAGATCTCCCGGTCTTCTCTTGGATGACTAAGATGTGACGGGTGCTGACCGTGTATAAGGGCGGCGGCCTTTATACAGGCTATGCGGAGAATGCGGTATATAACGAGAAGCTCCACGACTATCTGGTCTTCCACGGGATGAACCAAGATGATGGGCAGCGAACTGCAGCAGCAAACGGTCAACCGTCACCACTCGTCTCTACCACCATGATCACTGAAGCACAGTTCCGCCAAACTCAGTCCTACGAGTGTCATAAGCAGCGCTTCTGTACCCTCGACAAACAAGGCGAACCGGTGAGATGGTATGCGAGCCTGGAATTTCAAGCCAATAACTTCGGCAATGTCGATGCCAAGAAAAGAGAAGAGAATGCAGCAAAGTTGGCGCTGACTATGAAGCGACCTGCTGGGAAGGGACGACATGGCTCTTCAAGAGCCGATGGGGGTGGTAGTGAAAAATGAACAATGGGATGGGAAAGGAGGTCATGTATAACGAAGGATATGGAATATAGACGGAACGGTATGGGATTATGGAACAATGGGCAGGATAGGAATTGGGGGAAGGACTAATTTCTCGGCTAAGGGCTTGCTCATGATAGTGACTGCTACGCCGCTCTCCTGTATGATCTTTTCAACGAACAGAGTATTGCTGTTTTTCTTCGCATCACTGAGCTGTGATGAAATATCGCTAGAGTGGTTCGCTTGCCCAGCATTCTTGGCATCGGTCGATGTGGTACCCCACAAAAAAAAACTGCCCTTCGCAATTGACCTTCACGAGGAAACAGCCGGCGACGAATTACAGTGGGATATTCTCTTGTCAAGCTCAGCGATGGCCCCTCGTGACCTGCAGTACAGTGGCGGTGTAGCGAAGAACCATTGCCTGCGAGGACGCTTTTGTTGCTGATTCGCTGTCGCGTGATGTCTGCCGTTCGGTGCCAGAGCGCCCTTGACGCAAATGGATCACACGACGGAGATCCCAATAAGCACCGATGCCGCAGTGCGGCGGCTCAAAGAGCTGGAAGCTCGAAGATGCTGCTATGAATATACGCACTTCAGCTGGACGGGGGACGCCTGACGTCCGGATTGGCCGGTCCACCACAGGCACGGTACAGAGTAGAATTCGTGAACTTTGTGACTGGTCTCTGCAGGCAGCGTTCGTGAAACTGACAGGGACCGGCCGGGGCTCGGGGAGCGCAGATCCACAGGGAAAAAAGCAGCGTCTCTCATACAGAAGGCCGCCTTGCCTCCTCGCCTTGCTTGCTTCCCCTTCTTGCAGTGACTAGCCCGGACCCGAGCACAGAGGCAGAGGAGCGTCGGACCACCGCGAGAGCAAAACCGTGTGCGTCTGTACATAGACGCGGAGCCGAGACACCTTTCCTGGGCAGCCGTTTGGTTGGTGTGGCCCAAAGCCCTTGGCGCCTGCTCAATCGAGACGGCCCTTGTTCGTTTTCTTTTCTGCCGCTTCCACCGCCAACAACAGCTCGCAGCTGGGTGTTCGTCCGAGTAATTCTTGGTACCAACTTCCGCTGTCTCCGTATTAATGCTGCACCGCCATGCTGACTTGAGCTGACAGGAGTCTCCAGCATAATTCTGCCGCGCTAATTCTATTCCCTGACTTGCCGCCCTCCTCGGATCGGAGCCAATTCTCGCTGGGCTTTGATATCGTCGCCGTAGCACGTTTCTCCTCTGCGTGCTGGCCTCCTTACCTGTCAATCCAATTACCCGCACATACCGTTGTAGCATGAGCTCCCAGCTTCAGATGGTTCAGCAAGTGAGAAAGCACACGACTTCGAGCGACTCCGATCCGTTTTCGGCCGCCCATGTCTACTACGGGAGAGATGCGGAGAACAAGTATAAGAATCAACCTCGCTTGCGGACATACTCTACGGTAGCCCCCCCCAATCGCTATCAACGGGACCGCTCTTGCCTATCATCGCCGGGTCTTGCTGATCTGTGCTTCGGTATATAGCATGTAGCCCCCTCCAATAAGAACCTCGACGATACCTATCGACGAGGGAGCCACGGCAAGTAGCTTCAGAGACATTCCGAGGCTTAGTTTTGCTAACACCTTGTGGGTTCCGCAGATGAGACCACCCTTACGCCGCGGAAATTTCTCATTGACGTGGAAACTACTTTAAAAAATCTCCTTGAGCAAGAGGACACAGACAACAACATGCAGATTACAATTGATGACTACGGTCCAAAGGTTTGTGAAACACTTCTAGTTAACACGGCTCCGGCTAAACCAGATGACCATTAGGTGCTGTCCGTTGGAACGGCTGGTTCTAACGGCTTCAACCGCTTCGACATTCGGGGCACGTATATGCTTTCTAATCTCCTTCAGGAGCTTACTCTTGCGAAAGGATATGGATGCCGGAATATTGTGCTCGACGAAGCTCGTCTGAATGAGAATCCCGTGAATCGCTTATCCCGTCTCATCAAGACTTCCTTCTGGGAAGGTCTCACTCGTTCTATCGACCATCGCGCTATTGAAGTGGTTGCCCGTGACCCCAAAGATTGGACTGATGACCCGCGGTGCAGGATCTATGTACCACGTGGTGTACCAGAGCAGTATGACTACTACGCTAAGATCGCCAAAGAACGACCAGAGATTCGACTTGATGTGCAGTGGCTTCCGAGTGGAAACGTCACTGCGGAGTATGTGAAGTCTCTCAACTCCAAGCCAGGGTTGTTGGCCCTAGCTATGGGTCAGTTTTTGGATGTAAAAACTGGGAGGTTTGAGACGATGGGCTTGCCCTTTGTGGTGCCTGGTGGGAGGTTCAACGAACTGTATGGGTGGGATAGCTATATGGCGTCTCTTGGTCTCCTGGTTCACGATCGCGTAGACTTGGCTAAGTCAATGGTTATCAACTTTTGTTTCTGCATTCAGCACTATGGAAAAATACTCAACGCTAACCGGTCCTATTATCTCTTGCGATCTCAACCTCCATTCCTAACGGACATGGCATTGCGCGTCTACGAGAAGATACGACATGAATCTGGTGCTTTGGAGTTTTTACGCACGGCAATTTTGGCAGCGATCAAAGAGTACCACAATGTTTGGATGGCCGCGCCAAGATTGGATCCTGTAACTGGCTTGTCTAGATATAGGCCCGATGGGCTTGGTGTTCCTCCGGAAACCGAAGCGTCGCATTTTACCCATTTGCTGGAACCATTTGCCCAGAAGCATAACATGACCTTCAAGCAATTCGTCGAGGCTTATAATAATGGTCTCGTGTCTGAACCAGAGTTGGATGAGTACTTCCTACACGATCGTGCCGTTCGAGAATCTGGACATGACACATCCTACCGGCTGGAGCGCGTTTGTGCGAACCTTGCAACAATAGATCTCAACTCCTTGCTTTACAAGTATGAGACTGATATTGCCCGAACAATCCGTACCGTGTTTGGGGACAAGCTCATTATTCCTGCCGAGTTTTGCACTGGAAACATGAAGCCGGACCAAGTAGAGAGCTCTGCTAGCTGGGATCGCCGTGCGAAGAAACGTAAGGCAATGATTGACCGATATCTGTGGAATGAAGAAAAGGGTATGTATTTCGATTATGATACAATCAAGAAGGAACAAATCACCTACGAATCTGCAACTTGTTTCTGGGCCATGTGGGCGGGCGTGGCTTCCCCACGCCAAGCTAGTGCCCTTGTCAATCGTGCCCTACCTAAGTTTGAAGTCATTGGTGGGCTAGTATCTGGCACAGAAGAGTCTCGCGGAGCAGTTGGCATCGATCGCCCAAATCGACAGTGGGATTTCCCCTATGGGTGGGCTCCCCAGCAAATGCTAGCGTGGACGGGCTTCATTAGATATGGATATCAAGAAGAAGCTGAGAGATTAGCCTACAAGTGGCTACACATGATCACCAAGGCGTTTGTGGATTTTAATGGTGTCGTTGTTGAAAAGTACGATGTCACTCGACCTATCGATCCTCACAAGGTTGACGCAGAGTATGGAAATCAGGGCGGGGACTTTAAAGGCGTTGCTACGGAAGGGTAAACAATATTTCTTTCGTCCACTCTCGTCTTTCCAGAACCCGTATCTGACGTTGCCTCATTCAAAATAGATTCGGTTGGGTCAATGCAAGCTACATCTATGGCTTGCAGATTGTGAATGCCCACATGAAGCGTGCATTGGGTGCCTGCACACCCTATGACACTTTTGTCAAGGCTACAGGACTCCAGGGTTTTTTGTAGAAGTTTATGACTTGATGCGCTTGAACTGATGACTGAACGACCATTAGGCAATATCTCCCGGGAGGCTGGGCCTGTATTTCGGCGAAGCTTGCTAGAACCTGTATTTTTTGCGTGGCGGTACTCTCTTGAGAACCTAAGGCTTGCATTTAACTGTGTTGCGCGGTACATTTTTGCATTTGGTTGTTCTTCAGACGCCCGTACAGCGGGTTGTGAGGCCAGACCAGGAAACTCAAAAGTCCGTTGCGGTTTCGAAAAATAAGATGAGAGCAAAAATGCACAAAGTCCTGTAACCCTTGAATAGGGGCTTTCTCGTTGACGATGGCTTTGGCACGTCCCCCTTCCGCAACGGGAGAAGGGGGGAGGTGCTCGGGATGGATATAATCCTCATTGAAATTGAATAGAGATTCCGAGAGAGTTGAATTAGGGATTGTTCTGTATGCTCTAGTCCGCAGAGGAACAGCGGCAGCAGCATGTACATACCTACATACATACCTACCTACATACATACATACATACATGTATACATACTCTGTACAAGTACATGCAATAATAGTTACGGTTGATCTCGGGAAGGCGGACGAGGCACCGAGGCTCAAGCACGAACACTACGAAAGCCTTGGGTCGATAGCCGAGGTCCTGCAGGGCGGTGGTTCCATCGCCATCGCTCCCCGGTGTGAGCGCGAGCACGTGCAGGAACACCACCGCCTCGACCGTCTCGGCTGGATCTCTCATCGTCGACAGAGAGAGAGTGAGAGAGCGAGAGACCATGTGATGGTCGATGGTTGATCAAGCCCCCCGCTGGCTCAATGGCCGCCTCTGCTCTGCAAGGCACGCTTTTTCTGAGAGTTTGACGGTTCTTGCTGCACTGCACAGGCCTCACATGCCAGCGCCAGTCTCTACCCCAGATTTTGGCCATTTGGGGCCCCACCGCCGTCTGCTGCTAGTGCTGCTGACGCATCCGAGTTGCCCTTGGACCGAGCAAGTGATTGCTGCAATGACTAACAGAGAGCTTCATCCTTTCCCTCGGTGGGCTTTAGCCTTTGTCCGCCTCCGAGGTGTACCGGGCTAATGGCTCTGGCCGTGGCCCTACATTCCGCTTGCGTATAAGGTCTGCAGCTCGCTCCCCCCCGCAGTCAGTTCTCGTGGGATTCATTACTCAAACTTGCTCTACAGACGCCTGCCAGTAGTCTATCGACCGGGCCCATTGGAATCTGAAGGATTCCCTGGCTCCACTCACTTGTTAGTCGAGCATTTAGAGGTTTAAAAGTCTAGTTCGACATGGCTTCCTTCCTCCGACAGGAAGAAGAAGCCTACCGGGCTGAAGTCGCTCAGGTGAAGAAGTGGTGGGCGGACTCGCGTTGGCGGTACACAAAGCGGCCTTTCACGGCCGAGCAGATTGTCGCCAAGAGGGGCAACTTGGAGATTGAGTACCCGAGTAATACTCAGAGCAAAAAGCTATGGAAGCTTCTCGAGCAGAGGTTCCAGGTGGGTCTCCTACCCATCTTGAACCGGATTCTATGCAGGCGGACGAGTGCTAATGCCACGCTGCGGCTGAGTAGAATAAGGAGGCAAGTTTCACGTATGGGTGCCTGGACCCGGTGATGGTCACGCAAATGGCAAAGCACCTCGACACCGTATATATCTCTGGATGGCAGTGTTCTTCAACTGCCTCTTCCACTGATGAGCCGTCGCCTGACCTCGCTGACTACCCAATGGTATTTCCCACTCCTAGGGAAGTAGTGGAACTCACGGCTCACGTGAATATATTAGAACACCGTACCAAATAAATGTCAGCAGCTATTCATGGCGCAGTGTTTCCATGACCGAAAACAGCGCGAAGAGAGGCTATCTATGCCCATGGCGGACCGAGGCAAGATTGCCAATACGGACTTCCTCCGCCCTATTATTGCGGATGCCGATACAGGCCATGGTGGCCTCACTGCGGTTATGAAGTTGACGAGATTGTTTATCGAGAAGGGTGCTGCTGGTATCCACATTGAAGATCAAGCACCAGGAACGAAGAAGTGCGGGCATATGGCGGGCAAGGTGTTGGTCCCCATCAGCGAGCATATCAACCGATTGGTTGCGATTAGGGCACAAGCAGATATCATGGGTATATCATCGTTTTCGCTCCGATTTAAGAAACAAAAAGCTGATTCTGTTTTGACAGGCACTGACCTCCTGGCAGTTGCCAGGACTGACTCTGAAGCCGCTACTCTTATCACGTCTACAATCGACCACAGAGACCACGGCTTCATCCTCGGCGCAACAAACCCAAATCTACAGCCTCTCAACGACCTCATGGTAGCGGCAGAGCATGCTGGACAGTTTGGAGACCAATTGCAAAGGATCGAAGACCAATGGCTCGCACAGGCTGGCCTCAAGCTCTTTGATGATGCTGTTATCGACACTATCAATGCTGGCATCCACCCCAACAAGAAGGCTCTCAGACAAGAGTATTTGCTTGCAGTTAAGGGCAAGAGCAACCTCGAGGCGAGAGCTATTGCCAAGGGGATGACTGGTGTTGACATTCACTGGGACTGGGAGTCATCGAGGACGAGGGAAGGCTATTACCGCTACCAGGGTGGTACCGAATGCGCAATCAACAGAGCCGTAGCCTTCGCCCCTTATGCTGACTTGATCTGGATGGAGAGTAAATTGCCAGATTACAAACAGGCCGAGCAATTTGCCCATGGTGTGCACGCTGTATGGCCAGAACAAAAGTATGCAATTGCCCCGGGGCGCTGCCCAGTCGTCGCATATGCTAACTAGGATTTCCTAAATCTGCAGGCTTGCTTATAACCTCTCGCCCTCTTTCAATTGGAAGTCTGCTATGCCGCGACACGAACAGGAGACGTACATCCAACGCCTCGGCAAGCTCGGCTACGCCTGGCAGTTCATCACCCTCGGTGGTCTGCACACAAATGCCCTGATCTCGGACACCTTTGCCAAAGCATATGCGAAGCAGGGAATGAGGGCGTATGGCGAGCTGGTACAAGAACCTGAGATGGAGGCCAAGATTGACGTTGTAACACACCAGAAGTGGAGCGGTGCAAACTATGTGGATAATTTACTAAAGATGGTTACCGGCGGCGTGTCAAGCACTAGTGCGATGGGCAAGGGCGTCACAGAGGACCAATTCAAGTAGGTGGTGCAGACGCAAGGCCTTCCGGACCTTACTCGGGGCTAGATTGTGTGGTAGTGTTGCTCCAGCAGAGGAATCCAGTCCAGTTGCGTGCCTCTCATGTAGTATACCGTATATGTATGTATGCATGTATCTGCGTTCATACGTACTTGTCCATCCGTATGTATGTGTCACTGTGCAGCGCATCGATATTGCCACTCGTAATTGCCATGGCCGTTTCCCAGGCGAAAGGGCATCGACTCCGCGCTCTTGGCGGACTTGAAGCGGACTTGAGGCGGACGTGGGACGTGGGGTCTTTCGCCCCGTTTAATAGTCGATGTCCACCCACGTCCCCATCCTGGACGTCTGCATCCGCATGTCCGTCTTAGCCAAAAAGAATTGTATTTCCGCCGAAGCAATCGGAAGGGCCGCAACACCATCCTGATCTGTCAATCTCTTGAGATGGTAGTCTTCGTCGACCTGGAAGATCTTGGGGCGCTGAGTGTGGAGGATGACGTCGTGCAGGGCCCCGCTGGTTCATCACTCTTTCCGCAGCACTGCTTTCCCGCTGGCAACGACAAGTTGGGGATGGGCGAGGAGGCTGGCAGGGCCCAGGAGCCAGGAGAAGACCCTGTGGAGGAGACGCCTAATCGGGGGAATTTCTCAGCGACACTGGCCAGTTACCCGTGAGTTTTCCCCCACTGCATGACCTGTCGTGTGCCCGCCGGTGGAGATGAGTAAAGCTGACCCAACCGCGCAACGCCGCGCAGGATCATATCCCAGATCGCGCGAGATCTAGACCTGAATGATTTGCATGCGCTGGCACTCACTTGCCGGCAGTTTAGGGCGAATTTGCTACCGTTTCGGAGGCGGTTGGTGACGCAGTCGCTGAGGTGCGGGGTGGATGTTGATGTGGGTGGTGGGGAGGCGGGGAGGAGGAAGTGGAGGTGTGCGAGGGATATGGTATCGGAGTGTCGGAGGTGCGGGAGGGTTGTCTGTAGGGTATGTGGTCCTATTAGCCCCCACTCCCTTAAGCTAAAGCTGACCGGGCGGTGTAAGAACTGCATAATGAAACAGCCTCTCTCAAAAACTCTCCCCCTCCGCCATCGCCGCCTCTGCCGAAATTGTCTCTCTGTCCCCCTCCTCCAACACACCCTCCTTCCGCCAACTCGTCCCCCCCCACTAACGTTCACCACCCCGGCATTCCTTCGAGCTCCCTGCACCTGCTCCACCACCGCTTGGCTCTGCCAACCCTGCGGCAAGTCCCTCCTCTCCGAAGACCTCAAGCATCACGACGTCTGGGCCTGGCGCGAACGCTACTCCACCTGTCTAGGAATGATGGGCCTCGGCGAGGGGGTGGAGGGTGTAAGGTGTGGCCGCGGTGCCAGCTGCACCGCGGCGGAAGTCACACTAGTAGAGAGTGCATGTGACTCACCGGCGGTGGGAGTTTGGGAGGGCTGGGTTGTGGCGGCGAGTGGGGACCTGGTGGGCGGGCAAGGGTATCTGATCAGGGAAATTGAAGGGGTCGGGGGCGGGCTGACGAAGAAGCTCATCGGGAAGGAGGTTATTGGAGCGGTGGTTATGGGAGATTCACCAGGAGAAGTAGGGAATGGGGGCTTGTACGAGCGGAGGGAGTACTTGGGAAGAGAGGTGAGAGGAGAGCAAAGAAGTTGGTGCGGGTGGTGCCAGAGAGTGATTCCCGCAAAGAATGACACTATATATCCTTTTTAACACGTATCCCCATCCCCTTTTGCTTTCTCCTTTTTCTTTTGTTTATTTCCACGCAGAAATCAAGGTCTGAGGATAATTTCATTCCTACGATTAGGGCTTCCCCTCCCCCTCTTTTTTTTCACTAGGCCAGGCGGAGTTTAGGGATAAGTGGGGGGAGGAGCGGGGAGGTGTATATTTATACGCCCTTTCATTTCCCATCTAGTAACCATTTATTCTAAGGGCGGGGGAAAGGGGTCAATTAACTCGGATGCCCGCACCCCACCATCGAATGTTCTACCACCACCACCACCACTACTACTACTACTACTATTGGTGAGCAAAGTAGTGAAAAAAATATACATGCAGAACGGAACAAAAAAACGAAAAAACCAAAAAGAAACAAGGATGGGGATGATCGAGGCCTACCCCCCTGTCGTAAATAGCGGTAATGATAAAAATAATAATAAAACAACAATAATGATACTATTATTCTTGTGAGGAGGTTATTATGCTCGGCTAGATGGTTGCTATCTCTTCTTTGCTGATACACACACACACACACACAGATAAACAGGTAGGCACACGGATAAACACACGGATAAGAGATATATCGGCGCGCAGGGGGACATTATGTATATGTATATATGGAGGGAAATTTTTGGTTTCTGGGGGTTAGGGGCTTTCTCCTCTCCTGGGGTGGTGAGGAAGAAAAAAAAATGGGGGGGGGGGATTTTTCTTCCCCTGGCCTTTCCCTCGATTGAAGCCTCTAGGGGATGAATTTATGTATACATATATACGTACAAGATCATGGCTCTATTCCTTTCTTTTATGTATCCGAGGTGGGGGGGAACTCCAAGTCTATGCATGCGAGGCTTATGAATGAAGGAGAGCTCCTTAGATCCATCCGCTTAGTTGGGGGGGGGGGGGGGGAGAAAAGAAAAAAGGAGCATGTTTCCTGCATGCCATCACATCATATCTCCTTTGGCTTCCTCCTTCACACTCTTGCTAAAGCAATCCTCAAAAACAGTTTCCTTCCTTTTCAAATCTTCAGTCGACAAATTTAACCTCCGCACAACCTGAAACGCACCCGTCCCCACCCTCATGCTCTGCCCCATGATAATACTCTCCGAAACCCCCTCAATCTTATCCCTCTTCATATAAAACGCAGCGTCGAAGAGGTGATCGGGCGTTTTCTCAAAAGATGCCAGTTGGAGGACACTGTCACGCATTTTGGCGAGGCCGAACCGGGTTATGCCTAGGATTTCGCCTTTGTACGTCATTACATCGGCGAGGAGTTGCATGTGGCGCGGGTCGATGTCCATGTCGCCCATGACACTGGAGATTTCATCGATGATTGTTTGGCGTGCAGCTTCGATGCCGAGGACTTCGCGCATCTCAATGACGCCGTTGGTTTTGGTCTGGGTGCCTATGACGCCTTCAGTGGTGATGCAGGCTTTCAGTCCATATCCTTCTACCAAAAGACAGTTCTTTAAGGTCTTCTCGTCGGTCTTGATAATTGCTCTTGATGCATCGGGATAGCCGCTGACGACGATTGAAGGCAAAACGCGCTTCAGATTCTGTATCCGGAGAAATGTGTCTGTCTCGTCTTTGGATTTTCGTATCTCATGAGGGTTAAACGGCCTCACATCGATGCGGATACGGTGGCCGGAAATGCGTATGTCGCTCATCGGTATCTTCAATTTTTTGTGAGATACGATAGCCTTCGCTATATCCTCCATGGTTATATCTAGTTGTAGCTCCTTAATCGTATCAGAGTCTACCCGAAAGCTGACATGGCTGCTACCCCCAGACCAGACATCCTCCACAAAATTGATGATCTAGATAGGCTTAACAAGTCATTCTATGAAGCGCCGCCGATAGAACTTACATTTTCTAGGTAGGTCTTCTCGATCCGTGCTTTCACAACCCGTGCAGATCTAATATCGTCTTTATCGGCCAATTCGCAGGTGATGACTGGAGTGCTGATAATTTTCGAAGCGTTAATGATCTCCTTGATACGAGGGACACCCTGAGTAATACTCATGCCGGCAACACCAGCAAAATGGAATGTCTTGAGGGTCATCTGAGTACCTGGCTCGCCAATCGACTGTGCACCGACGGCCCCAACAGCATGGCCGGGTTCTACTTGGGCTCGCTTGTACTTGCTAAGGCACAGCTTGATAAAGGTCTGGAGGGTACGAGCTGAGAGCCCTGCCACTCGGTCAACAGCCCATCTAGTGTCCTCTACGGTCCGTTAGTACGTGCTTAATTTTAGGGAACTTTAGGGTATACCATTGACTCCGTCATCTGCGTCCTCATAATCCGTACCCGTAGGGTCTTCCATGAATTCCATCATTCCAGCTCGGTCACGTAGACCAGCGAGTTGTCTTGCTCTTTCGTAGACGAAGTGTTTGATCGACCTTAGGAAATCCCGAGCGCTCTCGTGCTGATCTAGGCCAAAATCGGTTTCGTCATTGTAATCTAGTAACGTTCCATCGAGACTTTTGCGCGTGAGCTTCGCTTCCTCGGGGTATAGGTAATCATTACAGGCTTCGATTATCTGATATGGTAAGAGGCCAGCACCCTCGTCGCTCCAACTCGTACTCTAAGACACGCGTCAGTCCCGCTACAAGAAATCACAACCACAACTTGCACAAACCTGAGCGTGGATGAAAGTTCTTTCGAAATTAACCGGCATAGCTCGGCCCTCCATATCAACGGGGTCCAGTTTATCAGCTCCATACTGGAATTGTACTATTCCAGAGGAAGAATTCCTAACTGTGTCGTCGTACTGCGTGGACAAATCCTCCAGGGACTTCATTAGTCGCCTCGACATATATCCAGTCTCGGCTGTCTTCACTGCCGTATCAACTAGACCCTCGCGTCCTGATATGGCGTGGAAAAGAAACTCCGTAGGCGTCAAACCAGAGAAAAAGCTATTCCGCACGAATCCCTTCGAAGGTGGTTCACGAGAGTTTTTCGGAAAGTGTGGCAAACTTCGATCTTGGAAGCCGTCCGGAACACGCTTGCCCCCTATAATCTGTTGGCCGACAACAGCAACCATTTGCGAGACGTTGATCTTGGAGCCCTTAGATCCTGAATTCGCCATTATCAGCGGTGAGTTCCATTTACTTAGTTCCTTGATACAGTAGTCGCCAGCCTGTTCGCGGACTTTACTTAAAATGCCAGATATGAGGTTTTCTATTGTCTGCTCTTCATCACATCCTGGGGCCTTGTCCAGTCGCCCTAACTTGAAGACCGTGATCAATTTTTTGCACTGTTCATAGGCGTCGTGCACCAATACGTCTTTCAGCTTACGCAGGTTTTGCCCTGGATAAACGTCGCTGATACCGATGGAAAAGCCCTGATTCGTCAACCATCGGGCGGATAATTTCGCAAGACGATTCATGGCTTGGACGGCTTCATCAGGGCCAAAGTCCCTTAGGATGACGTAAAAAATAGAGTCTTTCTTTCCCGAGCCTACAGTCGATTTATCCATCACACCACACATGACCTCGGAGTTGCGAACCACGAGAAATCCGTCGTTGTTGCACATGTCAGCGGCTTGACCCCGAATTGGTTTGAACTCACGACACTTTGCGTCGAGATTGACCAAAACAGGTGACTTCTTATTCGGCCGCATCAAGACATTGAAAGCCTGCTTGCCGGTCCAGAGTGCTTCCGGCTTAATGATTGCCGGCGGGGGTAAATCAATTTGCATATCCCCATCTACCATAGACATACAAATGTTTGCAAAAGTCTTGCGGTCGAAGAAATTGTCTTTGTTGCTGAGAAGGTAAGATGCTGTAATGAAATCTTGGATGGCTGAGATAATAGGTTCCCCGTTCTTTGGTGTACACAGGTTGTTTTTTACGCCCATGAGTTGAATGGCTTCTGTCCTAGCCTCTTCCGTTTGTGGTACGTGAAGATTCATCTCATCTCCATCGAAGTCCGCATTATAAGGATTGCAAACACACTCGTTGATTCGAAATGTCTTCCATGGCCGGACTTTGGCGTAATGGCTGAGTATACTAAGTTTATGTAGAGAAGGCTGCCGGTTAAATAGGACGATATCTCCATCCTCTAGATGTCGTTCAACGATGTCGCCTTCTTGTAGCTGGTCTGCGTGAACATCTGTTCGGCCATACTTGAGAAAGAGTTTGAAATCCTGCTCTTTCTTTAGCAGGTAGTTAGCTCCCGGCCACTTATTTGCGCCGTTGCGAACACAGGCCTGGAGCTTCTTCCTATTGTACCGGGACACCTTTTCTGGATATGTGAGGTTTTTTGCCACGAGGATTGGTATTGCGACCTGATCAATTCCAAGGTTCGGGTCTGGTGAAATAACCGTTCGACCAGAGAAATCAACTCGTTTCCCCGAGAGATTCCCACGGAAACGTCCTTGTTTGCCCTTTAGCCTCTGACAGAACCCACGGATCTGTTTTCCGAACCCGGGCTGTTGGAGACCCGGGACATCACTGTTGATGTACATTGCTATTTGCAACTGCAAGAAGTCCCACTGCTCCATAATCGTCTGAACCGGTTGGCCTTTCTCCAAGCCCCCACGAATAAGTGAGCTAATATGTATAATATCCGCTAGCTTAACGGTCAGGTCGTCCTCGGTGCTCGCGGTATCTTGAGTTACTGAAGGCCTAATACAGATTGGTGGAGCTGGGATATACTGCCAAATGAACATCTCGGGGGTGCCTTCACTTGGGTTCATCCCGAGAAGCTCACAGTCTGTTGGACTAATATGACGAAACAAGTTGAGCACCCTTACAGGATTCAAGTCGTCCATCGCTTTTTTCATATGTTTTTCTAGTTCACTGTTCCCCTTCTTGGCCTCGGCGAACGACTTGTCAAATATCACTTTACTTTCTGGAGGTTTTTTCTTGGCGGAGGTAGATATATTGAACGCCCGATACTTGTCATGAACAATCTTTAGAGTTCCCGCCTTCTTCACGGCCCCGTTGATAGATCCGCAATAAGGGCACGTCCGAGCCTTCCGGCACTGAACGTTGATTTTTTTGCAGATCTGGGCCCGGCGCATGTTATCGATATTTGGCGTTCTCAGATCCTTAAGATACGATAGTCTTTCGGTCTCTAGTAGTAGGACTCGAGCACAGTCCTTTAAAGCGTTAGGGCTGGCCAGAGCGCCAAGGCTTTCTCGTGTCTTACCTTGCATATCTCTTGCAGAATGGTGATTATCATCTTGAAGTATCCAATATGGAATGCAGGGAGCGAAAGCCTAACATGTCCGAAATGGCCGTTGCACTGCTGCAGAGATTCGCCGCAGGTCTCACACAGCCCGGACTTGCTCGATGTTCCCTGCCAATTAGGGTTGAGTCAGTGCGTGCAGTTGCGAGCAACACTACAGAACAACTTGCCAGCCTCCCATCTAGAGCGCCATTTTGCACAGGTACTCTTCCATTCTCCAAGTCGAACAAATTCCTGTCAGAAACCTCAATCACAGCCTGGTTGACAATATCCTGGCTCGATCTACAGGGACTTAGTTGAGCCGTGATATGCCGAAAATGGACTGTTGGGAGCTCACAATATTCCGAACCTGATCTCCGATATGCGCTTTGGGACGTTGTGCACCACCTGCTCCTTCACGGATTCCGCGCTGGTTATTGCAGGCTGCATTTCAACGGGTGTTATCGGAAGTCCGGCATGAGGCAAGCTCCAGAGGGGAGAGGAATGATCGATTGCCGCGGGCTGGAGAGCTCAACGGTTGGACTTCCCACCGGAATCGTTTGCTCAATTGGCCTGTGCGGTGCTCCGTAGTCGATAATTACCAATCTACACTACTACAGTGCGTACTCTGTCGCAGTGGGACAATCTAACTAGCGAGGCGAGCAACGTCTCTGCCCCTACTCACATCTGCCGGCCAGGCTCCTCTGTACCTACATACATACACGCAGGCACATCATGGAGACATTGGTTCTGACGGTCAGCTGTCATGGAGAGTATCTGGTGGTACACATTAGCCTGCGTGGCAAGGGATCTACTAGAGCGTAGGATCGCGTTGCGGGCCGCAGCGGAAGGAATCCAAGAGGCTGCGAGGCTCCTCCTGGAGGAGAAATAGCTTTTGGGTTGTGCTGGTTCCTCGTGAATCCCCGAGCCCCGCCCGAGAGCGAGGCGCTGGCGGCATTTGCTTAGACGCAAGAGCGAATGGGTTTAGCATAGAGTACCTTCGGAACTCCAGAGGGAACATACGGATCCAGACGTCGACTTCTCCCTCCGTACACCTCGGTAATTCGCGGGTTAACGTGCATTTAACATTCTCCAACTCCACAGGATGGGATAGAGAATATTCGACAAGCACAATTAGTCGCTGTGTATTGTTGTAGGTCTGCCTACGTCTCCAGTCCACCAGCCCTCTACGTCGAAGCTTACGTGTGGTCTTCAACCACACCGCCCTTCAGTCACGCGGGCCCGCAGTAACTCTATTGACGGAGTCTTTTCATTCAAAACGACTCGCGATGAATGTCTTTCGTACATCAACATTCCGCTGTGCGGGCGCTCTCGCTCCCCGCTCTTCATTGCACTGCGCAAGGTCGCAATTTGGCGCTGCCTTCGTTCAGGCAAGGACAATGGCGGACGCGAAAGTGGGGCAGAAAATTAAAGTGAAAAACCCAGTGGTAGAGTGAGTTATTTTTATATCTAGTCTTGAAACTGGGTCGCGCTGATTCAATTGAAGGCTCGACGGCGACGAGGTATGGTGGGAAGAATTGATCCTCTGCCTGAGGAGACATTATTGACAATTCCTACTTTGGCGCAAAATAGATGACGAGGATTATCTGGAAGGATATTAAAGACAAGGTTAGTTGACGCGGCCTCGGTGGAAACACGGACAGACGAACGCTCTTGCTAACAAAACAGTTCATACATCCGTAAGTTCGGCTTGCGCGATGATAGGACAATCTTGCTTACTAGTGGAGTTACCTTGATATCGACCTCAAATACTACGATTTGGTAAGCCAATACCCTGGAGTGCCTGTGCGACTACTAATCGTTTACCTAGGGCCTCGAGTATCGAGACCAGACCAATGATCAGGTCACAATTGATGCGGCAGAGGCCATCAAGAAATACTCTGTTGGTGTGAAGTGTGCAACCATCACGCCGGATGAGGCTAGAGTAAAGGAGTTTGGGCTCAAGCAAAGTGCGTTCATAGCGGCAATTAGTTGCGGGTGTGCATTTCTGACCATTATTTACCGCAGTGTGGCTGTCGCCGAATGGGACTATTCGAAATCACCTGTGGGTCTATCAAGTCCTCCGTGGCTATTCTATAGCTGACAGCTCTCATCTAAAGTGGTGGCACTGTTTTCCGCGAACCGATCGTTATCCCGCGCATCCCTAGGCTCGTTCCGGGATGGAAGAAACCTATCATCATAGGTCGTCATGCCTTTGGTGACCAGTATCGGGCCAAAGACATTGTTGCCAGCGGCCCTGGAACCCTTGAAATGATATACACGCCCGTAGGGGGCAAGGAACAGAGGATTAAGGTCTACGAGTTCAAGAATGGCGGAGGTATTGCACAAACCCAATACAATACCGATGAGTCAATTACCGGGTTCGCACACAGTGGTTTCAAACTCGCATTAACCAAAGGAATGCCAATGTACATGAGCACGAAAAATACGATTTTGAAGAAATATGATGGGCGCTTTATGGATATCTTTCAGGAAATCTACGAGAAGGATTATAAGAAAGCGTTTGAGGAGAAGGGGATCTGGTACGAGCATAGGCTGATCGATGATATGGTTGCACAAATGATCAAGAGCTCTGGCGGGTATATCATTGCAATGAAAAGTACACTTCTGCCCCCACAGGCGAAATTACTGCTTGAGATAGTCGCTGATGCACTACCTAGATTACGACGGGGATGTCCAGTCTGACATCGTCGCCCAAGGCTTTGGCTCCCTCGGCCTTATGACATCCGTTTTAGTTACACCTGATGGCAAGACGTTCGAGTCAGAAGCAGCCCATGGTACAGTAACAAGGCATTACCGTGAGTATCAGAAGGGCAACGAAACGTCCACGAACCCGATCGCATCAATATTTGCATGGACGCGAGGTCTGTTGCATAGGGGGACACTAGACAATACACCCGAAGTTGTAGCATTTGCGGAAAGCCTAGAGAAGGCCTGCATAGATACGGTGGATATTGACGGGATAATGACGAAAGACCTGGTGAGATTCCGCTTATACCCTAAAAAAAAAAGGAAAACAAGAGTTGCAGAGGCCATATTACTGACTTGGCTGCGGAAATAGGCATTGGCATGTGGTCTGAAAGACAGGAAGGATTACGCCCTAACGTCCGAGTACTTGAATGCAGTAGAGAAACGCCTAGGTGAAATGCTAAAGGAGAGGCTATGAGTGACATTAGGCGCGCAGGCATATTAACTCAGGATGCTTGTAAATATATTTTTGCGTTTCACAGGGTAGAAAAACAGCAAACTGAGAATCTCTAGATGGGTTGTCGTGACCGATGAGATATCGTTTATTGAACCTCCGGAATAATGCTACGCTAGACAAGCCGTGGGGCAAAGGGTAGACCAATCGCTCATGCACGGAGGGTTTAGTGAAAACGGCACACCGTTGACGAAATTTTGAAGGATGAAGCTCCCGCATCACGTACACTCACTCGTCGACTATATAGTTATGAAACGACCGAACACTCTCTTAATTTCCTTTTCCTTTTCCCTTTCCCTGAGCAGGGCCTCCTGTCTTAGAAGGTTCTCCCTTTTTGCCCATCGGTTGAACTGCTGTCCCGAGAAGTTCTTCACGGCCCGTAAGCTTCACGCCCAGTTCCCTCTCCATCTTTAGCAACACGCCCGGGTTGCGAGTGGCAGTGCCGGCTTCATATTTCTGTAAGTCCACGACTTTGATCTTGATAGCCCCAGCAAGATCGGCCTGCGTGACGGGTTTCGCTTCCCCATTTTTGGCTAAGCGTTTGGCGAGAGGGGATTCACAATTGCCGCGGGCGGCTGCGATAACCTTTCCAACTTTTATACCGACGGTGTTAGGTTTTACGATGCCATCGGAGCGGTCGACTCTTGTGAGGCGTTGGCCTTCGGTGGTAGATTTTGAGGCCTACCTGGCGATTAGCTAAGCTCAGTGAGACTGAGGGCAATAATCCTCAATAGAAATTAAGAAAGAATGGAGGAAACATACCATGTTGCCAACTGCGTACCTCTTCTCGGTGGCAACTACCGAGCCGGTCCTCGTCGCGGCGTTGAGTGCGCTCTTCCCTCTCACCACAGTCTCACGCTCCTGTCGGCCATTGTGCTTGCTACCGATCTTGAGGGGGGTGTCCCAGTCTGACATTTTGGCTGTTCTTTGGGGACTGCAGAATAGAATGTTAGGTTGTGGAAGTCGATGTGGAAAACTTAAAATCAGGCTGTTGGTTAAGTAAGTCCCGTACAGATTGCGTGTTGCGTGTTGCGTGTTGCGTGTGAGAGAGAGTGTGAAGGCGATGTGTCTATATAAGAAATTTGATGAATCATACGAGCGCTGAGCCTCATTTGGCCTCCACCTCGGTGATGCGCATCTGCAAATAAAGAGAGTATTTGGTTCTAATATATATTAAACAAGCTGACCGCTCTCCATTACTTCTTATTTTTAGGCCTATTCTACCCTTTCCTCTGTATTCTCTCGCTGATCGTAGGGCCGTGCTTATGTAACGTTAAGGTTTATTCGAGGTTGATCGTTGCCGTGGAAACTTTGTTTATTCAACTTGCTCATCGACAATCATAGAGGTTCTCGGATTCATTGCACAATTGCACAGAGTAGTGTAGGCATCCATCGCGATTCGGTCATCTGAAAGCCAAGATGTCTACAGAAAAGGGGAAATCCAAGACCCACAGGCTGGCGCTGAAAGGTTGGCACCCCAAGGTCGTTCTGTAGACACTTCAGCTGAACCAGCTTTTGCAGGATCATCGAAATTGATTGCAGAATTTGTCCGGAGAAGCCCTATCAACGCCACTAAGCTTAGCGCGCTGACTGCAAATTAGTTTGAGTATTCTATCAACACAATTCTGTAGGATGGATTCCTCCCAAGTACGGCGCTGTGCAGTATCTGACCGACCATCAGCTACCAGAGAGGAGTCTACCCCGCAGAGGACTTCACTGCGTGAGTCCGACTTCCCCCAGAATGTCTGGTAGTAGGATCTAAGTTACTTATGCAGGGTGAAGAAATATGGGTTAAACATCCTAGGTCAAACCCCTCCAACAACCAGTTCGTGAAGGTTTAATCTAATAGATCATCAGTATCTTGCGATGACCAAGTCAAGGCATACATCAAGAAGATTATGTCTCAGCTCAACAAGTGGATGATTGGGGGAAAGATCTCGAAGCTCATAATTGTAATCACGAGCAAGGAAACTGGCGAACATCTCGAGAGATGGCAGTTTGATGTAAGCTCCTCTAGGTGAATGGTGAGAGATCTCTACTAAGAACGAGTAATCTAGGTTCAAATATTGGGCAAGGGGGCGAAGGCGAAGCTGGCGCAGAGGGCAACGGACAAGGAGAATGCTACACCAGGGTTAGCTCAGGATGCTTGTGAGACTGAGTGAGCGTTTCATCTCGCTAACCAATTGGGGGGGGCAGGGAGGCTGAACCCATTCCTGAGAAGACGGAAAAGGAGATTCAAGACGAAATTCAGGCAATCTTCCGACAGATTACCGCTTCCGTGACATTTCTTCCCATGCTTGATGGGAACTGTACGTTCAACGTACTAGTGTATGCGGACGCAGATTCGGAAGTTCCTATGGAGTGGGGAGACAGCGACGCCAAAGAAATTGAAAACGGGGAGAAAGTGCAGTTGAGGAGCTTCAGCACTAGCAACCATAGGGTCGATACATTAGTCAGCTACAGGTATGATCGACGTCGGTCGCCCGCAGTAAAAGAGAATCCCCTAATCTGACATTTCCGACAGACTTACTTCCGACTAAGTTCTTGACCGTTCGCTTCTTTGTTTAGTAGGCTCTGGGAGTGGATAGGGGGCGAGGGCTAGGGGAGGGAACTTTCTTTTTGCGTTTGACATTATCTAGCAACTCCTGTATGGGTACAATCACGGTGCGTCTACGACGCCCAGCGCACCAAAGATGCGGCTCCGAAAGACACATAGTGTAGATGGCGGCCAAAACCCCACCCAGAGGCTTTGATACATGCCTGCTGTGTTTTGATGAATAAGGTTCGGTCACTGGGCGATCGCTTATTCGTTACCAACCGGCCAACCATCGACAACATCGTCACACCTTCCACCGCCGGAACGAAGAACGCTCCAAGACTGCTCACCACCACCTGCCCTGTGCTGATTGTAGATAGAAAATCGTTTCTCTTTATTGTCTCCTGGTCTTATTCTCCGAAGTCACACTCGCCGAACGAACCCAAGAACTGATCCGTAGGATGTTGTTTGCCTGAAGCAAGATGCGCGATTATGGATGAGTATGTATCCCTGATTATGTCTAGCGAAGAACACGGATGAGGGGAGACTCGGTCATCGTCGGTGGCTCACCAGTGATAGTTCGGCCCTTGTATGCAATTGCGACGGTGGCCTACAAACGTACATTAATAGCATTTGCTTCATCACCATTCCCTCGGCTCTGTGACGCTCTATAATCTGTTTTCCTTGCATAGCTTTTGTTGAGTGCGATACAGCATTAATAGTGTGATCTGAGGGATTGCTTGTGGCCTCTGGGCGCCAGAGTTTTGTTCTTGGAAGTCACTGATTGGGGTCAACGTTCCTCTGCCTACTCGAAGCTAACACTGCTCCCAAACCCCTCCACCACATTCAATACCTCGGTGCACTGGGTGGAACCAGCTTCCTGGCTCAAGCCAGCTCAATCCGGTCCTCCAGGATTACCCTCAGTGTCTCCATAAGGTGGGCAGAGGGTTCTGTTATTCTGCGACTACTGCAGCACACCCCTAAGCCAATATTAACACCGTGATTCGATGAAGACACATATTCGCGTGTCGTATGGAGTTCAAATCAGTCACTGAAGGTTTGGGCTGAGGCCGCGCACCCAAGCATATTAAACTGCGACCCGGTCTAATGCAGCTATATAGCTCAACCGGCTCTTTCTATTTTCATATACTTTAGCACACTTGTTAGAGTCTACCAACATTTCGGAGCCTTTCTGGCACTACTTCCATTTTGTGCACCCTGCGGCCACAAGGCTGTCCCCACCTATTTCCCCTATGCTGACAAAAGATCGTTTACATAGCACCGATATGACTACCACAAAACGGCGACATGGTCGGTCCGCTGGCAAGCCCGGCCAGTACCAACACGAGTGTGACATTTGTCGCTCGACCTTCGCTCGGGCTGAGCACCTTTCTCGCCACAAGCGGACCGTGCATTCACAGGAGAAAAGGTTCAGATGCGACATCTGTGGAAAGTCATGCTCACGATCCGATAATCTCCGGCAACATCGAAAGACCCACCGGCAGGCTCCTAAAGATACAGATAGTCAGGGCGAAGGGGATAGCGAAAGAGAAATTTACCCCGTCGATGGTGAAAGCACTGAAACGGACAGCAATTGGGGGGGTGAACGAACAGAATCATCTATCACACGATCCATTGATATTGAGATGAAGGATGGAGCTACACGACCGGTTACAAGAAATAGTAACCGTGCTGGCGCCGTTGCTGGGGATGTTGTAGAACAAAGTACCAGACAATACAAACTTGCGAGTGAGAGTGGTCTAGCGAGCACCACTACCACCCAGAAGCCCCCGACCACGGGAGATGTCGGCTTAACGGTAGAAGGTAAGCTTGCTGCCACAACAGGGGAACTGCAGACTACTTGCAGACTACTTGCATAGACGCTAACTTGTGGGCACAGATACAGATGGTGATTCGGAAGACAATGAGATGTTCAAAATGAGATTGAACGGCATATTGAAATGGGTATGGGAGCGTTTCCCTCCACCAACATTAGTCGGCACCGGAGAGCGTTCTTAGGGTAGTACCACTAGTTTACATTTGGGTTTTTGCAGCTCCGAGGCTCAAGGGTATTATTACCAGGCGTCTGTTTTCAAGGGTCTGAATTCTGATAAACATCCCTATTCACATTCTTATGTCCGCTATACATATACAAGTCCCTACAGAAGCTGAACTCATACACGAGTAGTAGCTGCTGGGTCTGGCGTACAAATGGGAGCGCCGTGAGCCGCCTCGATACTAACCGATGGCGGGTTGGCATAAACGGTTTCTGCTCTGACCAGAACTGGCATTACTGCTCCGGTTACAAGACCAAATTCTCGGTGGCCGATTGCTAAGTGGCAGAAATGAATATCCGAGATTATGCGAATGTGCGAGGAGTGACTAACCTGTAAGAATAGCGGCAATTTCACCGCAGTGGCTCGAAAATGAGATGAATGTGCTATCGTCGTGATTAAATATATCATCTAACAGTTCCTTTGATCGAGCTGTCTGTTCGGAGTGGGATTCCCTATGGTCCGGTACCCAAAGCTCATCATTCTCGGTGAAACCTGACTCAAATTTATAGCTGGGGTAATTTTCCTTGATGTATGCCTTACTTCTCCGACGGTCGCATGTGTGCTTGCCAATTGCCTCCCGTAGTTTCTAAAACCATCATGTTTAGTGCACTGCAGTAAAAGATATAGCCATGGCTGAGGCGAAGACAGAGTACCTCTTTCACTTCGGGAATGAAGGGGTGCTGACTAGGAACCGCCAAGCCAGTGAACGTGATACTAGCTGTGGCAAGGCAGCGACTGAGGGGGCTTGTGTAGTATCTTTCAGGAACTGGTATCTTCTCTATGGCTATCCCCCTCTTCCAGAAAGCATTGGCCTTTCTAGCTTGCTCCTCACCAATTTCGGTTAGATGAGCATCAGCCCATACAATCGTACCGTCTCCGTCAAGCCCGGACCAATGATGCTAAGAAGGTGGGGCAAGAAGAAATTCAGTTTCTTGACCATGTTTTACTGTTAATGTGATATGGGGTTATGGATCCAGTACGTACGTCCCAATCATCCTCCCCATAACGTGATTCAGCGACATTATGATACCCCTCTCCATGACGTCCGAGATAGAGCACTTTATACTTCAGGTCTCCGCCGCCCTTCCGGTTAAGTTCGAGTACTTGATGTTGGAACCGCTGCCACTGGGTCTTCTCGTGCTCTGGGTCATAATCATGATCTATGTCATATGCGCGGTCGATCAATCCAAAATTGGTGGTCGTCTGTAAAAATTGTTCGTTTAGTAGCAGTTAGAGAGATTATGAGGACAACATACATAATCGAAAGTACTCGGGTCAGTACCATCGTCATCTTGTTGGAAGAACCCTTTGACACTGGCGTATTTGACATAGGTTGGCCCAGAAGCTTCACCCATGATAATCACCAACCCAACGTGTATAGTCCAAACGAATAATATGCAGCTAGGAGCCGTGACAAACTATTATCAGCGCCAAACATGTCACAATCCCCAAGCAAGATGGGTAGACGAGCAAAGGGAAAGGCCGGCACAGGATTCTGCTTGAAACATGTAGTACGTACACAATGATGTCTGTTGGCGCAGCGATAATCGGGTCGGTTGGGCGGAAGCAACGTAGATAGCGGTCACGACGTAGTCACAATGTAAAGAGTAGTTAGGGCTTATACCTACGGGCGCGAACGACTTCTATCGACTTGCTCAACTATCTACTTTGGCTACCCTCCACACTACTTATATACTAACCTAAAGGCCAATGCCCGCGAGATTCTGCCCTTGCGCACACGCCTCGCGGCGTAGCCCTCCTGTGCCTCGGGGCAGGTGTCCCGTCCCAACAATGCCTTAGGGCATTCCAACCCTCGAAGCCCTACTCATTTCCGAGCCTTGCGCATGCCATAGCGCCATGGCGGCGGCGAGGCATACCACGTCACAAGCCAGTTTTGCCGTGTGACTCTAGCCATACAGTTGAGAAACTCATTACGAGATGGGAGAAAATTCGGTGCTGTCGCCAAAGGCATACTAAATGTATTAGGTAAGCAGCGACAACTGCACAGGGCGACCGAAAAATGTGACAACCCCCCGAATTCACCACTTCTCTCCTTGCAACCCCATGCGACCATGGTATTTAGGAGCAACTAGGCTTTTCCTGTCCTATGGGAGTCCGATTGCTTCATTCAGACACTCCATTTCCCGCCATGTCCCGATAACCCGACCGGCACGATACTTCAGCGTTTCGGCGACATGGCTTGCCCAGCGGTCGAAGACAGTCTCGGAATTGGAGCAGAGGATCACTGCCATTCCACTGGAAAGGTTCCGTAACTTTTGCATCGTTGCACACGTCGACCACGGGAAAAGTACCCTCAGCGATCGTCTACTGGAGCTCACTGGAACTATCCAGCCAGGAGGGAACAAGCAAATTTTGGACAAGCTTGATGTAGAAAGGGAGAGGGGAATTACGGTCAAGGCTCAAACTTGCAGCATGCTATACAACCACAAGGGAGAAGATTACTTGTTACACCTGGTGGACACTCCAGGGCACGTCGATTTTCGCGCTGAGGTATCCAGAAGCTACGCCTCGTGTGGAGGGGCGATTCTGCTCGTGGACTCCAGCCAAGGAGTGCAAGCACAGACCGTTGCGAATTTCTACCTTGCTTTTTCCCAGGGCCTTCAGCTTGTTCCTGTTATCAATAAGGTGGATCTACCGTCAGCAGATCCCGGCCGTGCATTAGAGCAGCTGCGGACCACCTTCGAGCTTGATACGGAAAAGGCTGTACTTGTTTCTGCGAAGACAGGTTTGAATGTAGAGCAAGTCTTGCCCGTGGTTATTGAGCAAATCCCATGGTGAGTTGCGCTACTATACTTCCTTGGGATCCTACTCTAACCTCCTTCAGTCCTGTTGGCAACCACCTCAAACCATTGAAGCTTCTTCTAGTCGATTCGTGGTATCACGACTACAAAGGTGTGATCCTTCTTGTCCGTATATTCGATGGCCAAATCAAGGCAGGCGACCACGTCACATCTTTTGCCACCGGCTTGAAATATATTGTCGGCGAGGTTGGAATCATGTATCCTGATCAGACACCGCAAACCGTGTTGCGCGCCGGTCAAGTAGGCTATATCCATTTCAACCCAGGCATGAAGCGCAGCCAGGAGGCAAAAGTAGGTGATACCTACACTCATGTCGGTATGGAGTCACATGTGCAACCCCTCCCTGGATTCGAGGAGCCAAAATCGATGGTGTTCGTAGCCGCTTTTCCCGTTGACCAGGGCAGCTACCAACATCTGGAGGATAGTATCAACCAGTTGGTCCTTAATGACCGCAGTGTCACTATACAAAAGGAGTCTTCCGAAGCTCTAGGAGCTGGTTGGCGCCTCGGCTTCCTTGGAATGCTTCACTGTTCAGTATTTGAGGACCGTCTACGGCAAGAACATGGCGCGCATGTCATAATCACTCCACCTACGGTACCTTTCAAAGTTATATGGACCGACGGGAAAGAAACTGTCATCCAAAACCCCGCTGAGTTCCCTGAGTTGGACCGTAATTACGTTTCTCAGCTACAGGAGCCATTCGTCCTAGTAACAATCACCGTCCCCGAGGAATACTTGGGTATCGTTATCAAACTCTGCGAAGCCAATCGTGGACAGCAGAAAGAGATGCAGTTTTTTACCGCCACTCAGGTTATCCTAAATTACGAACTTCCACTTGCTCATCTCGTCGACGACTTTTTTGGGAAGCTCAAAGGTGCGACCAAAGGCTACGCAACTCTTGACTACGAGGATGCCGGCTGGCGGTCGAGCAACATTCTCAAGCTACAATTGCTAGTCAACAAAACCCCCGTCGATGCCGTATCTCGCGTGGTTCATGCAAGCCAAGTCGACAAGATCGGACGACAATGGGTGACAAAATTCAAAGAACACGTCGATCGTCAGATGTTCGAGGTCATAATACAGGCTGCCGCGGGGAAGAGAATCGTAGCTAGGGAGACGATAAAGCCATTTAGGAAAGACGTCCTACAGAAACTTCACGCGAGTGATATTTCAAGGAGGCGAAAGCTTCTCGAGAAGCAGAAGGAAGGGAGAAAGAAGCTGAAAGGTGCGTATCCGCAGATATTCGCAACTCATTAGGGCGTCAAACGTATATCTAACATCTCTCGGTGAAGCTGTTGGCAACATCTCGATTGACCACAAGGCTTTCCAGAAGTTCTTAGCAAAATAAGGCTCAGGCATGCCAAAATAGTAAATATCATATTCTATCTTTCCCTACCTACCTAAGTGTCCCCATTGGCACAGTGTTGATGAGTCGAAAACAAGCACTGTCTGGAGAACGCGCAGGACCACATTCCCCGAAGGGCTAATCACCCAGCCGCTGGGCTCACTACCCCTTCTACTCATAGGGCAGCTTTATACTCTATACCCAGAGCGCTTGCCCAAGCACCGAGCAATATCATCTCTATAGCCAGAAAAAGAACATTTAGTCAACTAGCACATCTTGAATCAGTGAAACTAAGTGGGGAACCAACCTAAACTCCAGCAAACCGAACAGGTTTCCGATTTATCCTATAGGGGTTTACAGACCAGCCCGCCCACCTAAGCAAGCCTAATAATATTATCTTTTAAGTTAAAAAAAGAAAAGGAACAAAAAAAACCCCCCAGACAAACAAGTTTATTCGCGTTATTTCTGACCCTAGGTGAATGAAATGCCATGATCTAGCCGCGAAACCCCGGATCCGACGGACCTCCGGGGCGGGAGCGGACCGATGGCTCAAAACACCCACGGAGCGTGTAGCGAAATAAAAAACACCGTGTAAATATATATCTTTCGCAGCATATATATAATACAACATATCTAAACGAAAAAAAAAAACACTGCTATCAACTGACCTAAACTCCCTGGACCCCTGATTAGAAGGATTAATGGACGAATGGATGAGTAAAATTTAAGGAATCCGGGGCCCTTTTTGGGGGTGGGTTTGCAGGCTATGCAAACGACAAGGGGACTGTATTTTTGTGGAGTGAAGTTTTGGGGTTTTTTTTTTTTCGGTTCTTATTTACGGTGGGCGAAAAAAAAAAGAGCAGAGATCGGCGGGGGGTTGTAGGTAAAGTAAAGGTGTTCTATTTTTTTAATTTTTCTCTGAGTGTCTAATTGATCTAGTAACGAAGGGAGCTGGGGTGAAAAAAAAAATCCAGATAATGGTACGGAGTTGTCCCGAACATGATTTTTCTGTGTTGCTGCTGGTTGTGCTGGTAACCAAATCGCGGAGGGGAAACAAAACCTCTACTGGAAGAATTTCCCGTAAGCTTCCCTTTCCCTCTTCTTCCGCTCGGCTGAGCGCCTCTTTATGGATTCGTATTCCCGAACAACGAGAGCGTCTGTAGGTGCAAGTTTCACTGCTTCTGTGAGGTCTTTCTCTGCCTCCTCGTCGTCTTTGAGACCTACGTTTGCCTGGCCGCGGCGGAAGTAAGCTTTGGCCCTCTCCTTGTCCGTCGTATCGGGAGTCTCTAGCGCATTCGAGGCGGATGTTCTGGCGTCTTCAAAGCTTAATAGTTTGATTTGGCAGAGGGCTGAGTTGGAATGAAGGGTAAGGCGAAGGGCGTTTAGTTCCTTGCCGAGTTCTGGCGGGTCATTCTCTTGTGGTGCTGGGTATTCCCGTAGGTAGCGAAGGCCCTTTTGGTACTTCTCAAGGCTCAGATCCCAGCTGTTAGACTTATAAGCTTTGTTGCCGAATTCCTTCAGCTCACTAGCGATTTTGACAATTTCAGCCCCGCTCAGATCACCGCCCTGATCTGCAGGGAAATCTTCATATGAGTCACCCGTGGCATCTACCGAACGCTGTCCGGCAATTGGGCCGGTGCCACTGGGCTGTTCTCCACAGTCTGGTTTGTCATTAGCCACAGGGCGCCTGACTATGGGGGGCTTCTGGAATCTTGCCAATGATGGTAACGGGTTGGGCTGGTTTGTCACCAGATTGGGTCGGGACATTCTCTATGCGACGTACTACGCTCTTGCCGGTTATAACTTCCCCAAATACCACATGTTTTCCGTCAAGGTGTGGCGTCGGCACTGTTGTGATAAAGAACTGGGAGCCATTTGTGTCTAAGATGGTTAGCCTTTCAAGAAGAATAGTATTCTGACATGGATTTCGGATACCTGGACCAGCGTTTGCCATGGAAAGGAGAAACGGCTTTTCATGTTTCAGCTCAAAGTTCTCGTCCTCGAACTTATCTCCGTAGATCGATTCGCCCCCGGTTCCATTACCAGCTGTAAAATCACCACCTTGGATCATGAAACCCTTGATGATACGGTGAAATCCGGAGCCTGGGGGTTTGATCCAGCTTGTTAGGCTCAGTAGCGATCGCCCGGCGCTGGAGATGCATACCCTTGTAGTGTAGCAGTTTGCTAGCATTTCCGACACCTTTCTCTCCAGTACACAGAGCACGAAAGTTTTCTGCCGTTTTTGGTACGACTGCCGTAAGCGCGGCTTAGTGTTTGAAACTTATTGTAGGTACGATGCAGGCAACCTCACCATCGTTGTACTAATCGTGATAATATTAGTAAACCAACCTACCTATTTGACGGGCAAGTGAACGAGACTCACAAGCTCAAAGACAATACGACCTAATTTTTTCCCACCCTGCTGAACCTCAAAGAAGACTTTGCTGCGTCCTATAAGAAGGTAGGATATCAGACGAGGTCACAGACGCCGTGGAGTATACCTCCGCTGCTCACCTTGTGTTTGCGTGGCCATGTTGGATCCTAGGTGACACTGGACGGAGAGTTCGATCTGAATTGCTCGAGCGAGGGAGAACAAGCTGTGTTATTATGAAGGTGTTGGGCGGGGGAAGGTTCTAGGCAGCAGAAGGCTATCGAAGATTCTATAATGTGGGTTTTGTGCGCGCCAAGATTTCACCGCGCCGCGTGGAGCATGTTCACCACATGTACAATAGCTATGTTTCCTACTGAGCTAAGCGCTTTTCTAGTATACCTAGTTGTCAAGCGCTCAAGAGTTTAGATTGATATCTGGGGTAAGCTCCGTAGCTTGACCGGCGAGCCCATCGGCCAAACCAACGTGGAAACCGAACCCCCACCATGCCACACATTACGTCCCGCCAACCTTCGCCGGTTCAAGGTTTGCGACTGGCTGAAATCTCCAACGTAACCTGATTCAAAGTCAGCTATTCACGCGGCGGGACAAAACTGAACAGGGAACCGCCCGGTTGGGAGCCGTGCAGAGTGCACTTGCATACCGGTCCATCGTTGATTAAGCCGACCTTCATCATCGCTTGAAAGACTCCATTCTTGACCTTTCCCTGCTCGTAGCCTTCTTGAATTTTCGAAACGAAATAGTCATACAACTCCTTCGCCCGGTCACCCGCCATGGCCCCATGAAAGTCGGGCTTGGATCCCTTAATTGAGGCCAAAAGCGTAAATTGCGAGACTGTTGGAAAGCGTGGAGGCGTTCGTCAGATTATGTGCTAGCGGCAGGCTGTGATAGCGTACCACACAGAACCTCCCCGTTAATGTCTTGCACACTCTGCTTCCACTGCAGCATTGTAGAATTAGAATACTGCCGCTGCTCGGTCTGGGAAGATACAGGAATGGGTACCCTAGCTCCGTCCTCGTCGTCCCACAATTTCATCTTTATCACTTTTGAAGCCAATAAATCTGCTTCCCTTTCAGTATCTCCAGGTGCTACAGCGGCAAAAACTAAGACTCCCTTTCCGATGGATGAGACGAGTTGCTGGTCCACCGTAACTGAGGCAGAAAGGACCCTTTGTAGAATGGCTGCACTGCATCAGACATGGAATAACAACGGGTCTCGGCGGCCCGACCTTTCATTGCGTTTAGCTGGCTAGAGGATAGGTGAAGAAGCTTGCGATGGGCCGAGCGTTCCTCGCGATACTCGGGCACAACAATGAATATACAGAGGGGCTGCAGGGGACCACGGGGACATCAGTAACCGATTCTGAGCCTGACCAGCAGCTCATCTTACCCACGTCTGAGACTGGGCCGCACACAGTAAACTATTTGGAAGGAAGTAAGAACTCCGAAGCAGGGGGCCCGATTGATACCTCAGAATTCTAGCACTTTAGGCAGCGGAGGGGGAGCAAAAACCTAATAATGGGTGACGATATTGCTGGGGAGTCGCGTTTTGAATCGCGAAGCCGAACTCGCTTAGCGCGAGGTTTGCTCTGCTCACGGCCTGCATCATCACCTTTGAGCTTCGATTCTACATCTAGCATCGATACATTTATCAGGAACTTAGTAACAACCCTCATCTGTCCAGCCTTTGTACAATATGGCGCAACGAAAGCTCCAACAGGAAGTTGACCGATGTTTTAAGCGGGTGTCGGAAGGTATACAGGCTTTTGAGGGGATATTCGACAAGATCCAACAGACGACGAACGCCTCGCAGAAGGAAAAAATGGAAGATGCATTGAAACGGGAGATCAAGAAGCTTCAACGGCAGCGAGACCAGATCAAGACATGGGCGGCGAGCAATGAGATCAAGGATAAGAAACCGCTGCTGGAGCAGCGAAAGCTCATTGAGACTGTGGGTGCGATGCTCATCTGCGATGGTAATCTTGACTAACAACCCGGATGACTAGCAAATGGAGAAGTTCAAGGCCGTCGAGAAGGAAATGAAAACCAAAGCGTATTCGAAAGAAGGCCTGTCGGCTGCGGCGAAGCTCGATCCGAAGGAGAAGGAGAAACTAGAGGCCTGCCAATTTCTTAATTCAATGGTGGAAGAACTAGAGCGACAGATTGAGACGCTCGAGGCCGAGGCCGAAGCTCTGCAAGCAAACCTAAAGAAAGGGAAAAGAGACACATCAAAGGCTGATAGGGTGGCTGAGATAGAGAGGCTCACGGAACGGCATAAATGGCATCAGGGCAAACTTGAGCTTATGTTGCGCTCGTTAGAAAACGGTGGTCTGGAGACAGAGCAAGTGACGGGCCTGCAAGAGGATATAAAAAACTATGTGGACAACAACCAAGATGTTGACTTTTTCGACGACGATGGTATATATGACGACCTCAATCTATCTGAGGAGGAGGATATCTTCGGCATGAACAACGACAACGATCGGGTCTCTTCGCAAGATACACAATCGATACAGGATGATGCGGTAGATATCGAGGTTCGAGGCACGAGTGTGGTGGGGGGCAAATCCAAATCATCGTCGATATCAGAACCACCGTTGGCAGCCCGGAGGCCCTCAACACAAATGAAGTCACCTCTCCCCGCGCTTGCTACCCTACATACGCCGTTACCAAGCGCCGCTAATAGTAATATGAAACCAGCGCCGCTGCCAACACGACCCGCAGGTGAGACTCTAAAATATGCATCGGCAGCAGCAGCCGCTGCAGCAAGCGATAAGAACGGCGTGGGGATAGCTCCATTGCCACCGCCTCCAGGGGCAGTTGTTCCAGCGTCTAGCGGTCTTGTTCCACTACCGCCAGTAGCAGGCGGAACAAAATCAAGCTCCACGACATCACCTGGTGTTGCTCATTCCTTGCCTACGAGCACAGTCCAAGCGCCAGGCCAAAAACCAGCTGCCCCAGTTCCAGACGCCCCCTCTGGTTCTCAGGCGCAGGCGAAATCGCCCGCGTTAAGCCACTCGAGTGTTGCTATCGGCGTTAGCGTTAGTAGCAGCGTACCGCAAACGCCAGCTTTGGAGGTTGTGGAGACTGTGCCGCGAAATCCGCAAGCTCCAGCTCCAGCCCCAGTCTCAGGTATATCCACAAACGGTAATGCCGCAGCATTACAGCAGACCAACGAACCCGAGACAGCGAGACAAATCAATATGCAAGCTCCAGAAGCTGATCAAAATTTGGTTAGTGTGGAACAACCAGGACCAAGCGGCCGGATAAACGGAATTGCACAGATTCAATCAGGTTTGAAGTCTGGAGTTGATGAATCCATATATCATTTACCGCCAGGGCTACAAGATCTCATACAGTCCTTCGAGACTACCAAAAACCGTGTTTCGCTCACCCAAACACAAACAGTACATCGTCTATTGAGCGCATCTCAGAACCACTGTCCCGAATCAGTCGACGCAGAAAAGCCGAGACATTATAAACCCCAAACCCGATACGACACTCCCAAGTACTATCCCCAAGAGCCGTTACCGATCTTCAACGACCCAGAATTGTACTCGCAGATCGATACAGATACCCTTTTTTATGTGTTCTATTACCGCCAAGGCACATACCAGCAATATCTAGCGGCGAAGGCGCTGAAGAGCCAGAGCTGGCGGTTTCATAAGCAATACCAGACATGGTTCCAGCGTCATGAAGAACCGAAGACGATAACGGACGAGTTTGAGCAGGGGACGTATAGATTTTTCGACTACGAGAGCACTTGGTCAGTTTGTTGAACCAATGATGTTCAGTTGAATGAACCTACTGACTGTATCCCTACCGTAGGATGAATCGACGAAAGGCGGATTTTAAGTTTGCCTATAAATTCCTTGAGGATGACTTATGAGTTTCTAGCAGAAACCGGGCAACAGAGGTGGACCAGGCGTTGCGGAATTGCAGACAGTACCATCAGGCCTTGGAGGCTTGGTTGTGTCTTGTTCATAGTAGCAGATCGTCTACTCGAATGAAACATAGATTTGAGTAATCGTCCAGTGCCTGCTCTTAGTAGCATTGCAATCGAGTCCCAAAAAGTATCACCGGGAGGGCAAGAGGACTTCCGGCCGAACGTTTGCGGCTAAGTTCTAGTAGAGTATGCTGTCCAAGGCTTCTCCGCCTGATCCCCTCCACACGTAAGGTTTCAATTGATTTTCAGTGCGGAAGTCGAGCACACTGTTCTAGAGGCTGCCTAAACCCTACGCATTGAATGATAAGAAGCCGGTGGTTCCTCTTACTCGGGCCCTCAAATTTCCTCTAGCACATCATACTCACCAAGATAGCTCCCGGTGCTCTATCGCCGCCGCCACTGCCGCCGTCGCTCCCCAGCAGTTCGCGCGACTGCAGCCTGTACATCTCGCCACGAGCGGTACCAAAGCAGTCGAACGCCCGAGGTAATTGGGGTGCGGTGCTGGTCCCAGTTCTAGGGCATACATACGCCTGGGTATACAGCAGGAAGGGAAAACATATTGAGCCGTGACTCAGGTGCTGGAGGACGTCGAATATCTCCTGGCTATGATTTCCTGTGGAAGCGGTTCGCGCGCTAAGTGCGAAAAAGAGGCGGCGGCGATCGATATAAAGCGGAATCTGGTAGAATGTGCGGACATCTGGGGTAAGACCACGATTGCTCCTGAGGCTACTAGCCGGTCCTTTGCGCAGGTGGGATCGGAGTGGGTGGTTGGGTGAAGTGTGTTGGGATGAACGTCCATCGTCTGGAGGTGCGAGGTACGAACCGAGCTTTGGCGGGGCAAAGGGGCGGTCCCTCTTGCACTCGCCCCGGTAACGCGACGGTCCTTTGCTGGGACTACACACGCAACCAAGGCAACCCATATCCGCCCATATAACATGGGCAAAAAGGTCCTTGGAGTCCTGGACGTCGTGTCTGCCTCATCTCGCATTTGCTCCTGCAGAGCAATGCCGGCCGAGACCGGTGTGATACTATACCCGGTGAGTGAAGAGGATGGCGGAGGCTTCGCAAGGAGCCCACCGCGCCGCGCGTACCCCAAACGCTCCAATGCTATCCAATTGCTAACAGCAGCTAGGTAGGAGTATCGCACATGGGGATGGGTTGTTATCCCTAAGCGGCTAGCTTTACAAGAACGTTTGATCCCGGGGGAGCTTTAAGGCTAAGCAGCGTTGGATGGGGCAACAGGTGAAAGGGCGGTATATCTCTGACAGCACTACGCCCTTATTGACAGTAAACCGTATCTTGGACCATACGATGGATCAGCCCTAGCCTCTCGTTGCCACCATAATGTCGGTGCTTTGCCGGTATGAATAAGAGGGCGTCCGGCACTATGGACAGGAAATTCAAAGGGGCATATTCAGAAAATGGGGCGGCGTTTTACGTGACCTAGGGATCCAACGAACGACCTCTTGATCTCAAAATACGAGGCGTGCTAGCGGTTTAGGAGGGAAGGGCAGTTGAATCATGTGGGAGGAATTGGTATTAAACATCGTCTTAACAAAGCAGGAGCAAAGTTGAGGCGAGGGGGCAATGCCTCAATTCTACAGGATCCGGGGAAGGGCTTAGGAAAAGCGAGGCAAACCGGGAGCTCTATGAAGGTAATTCCAGCTAGAGCCACCGGTGTAGCCACCTCAGGCCATAGGAGAGACCGCCCTAGGGCGACAAAGCCAGCTCGCCAGTACCGTCTCCTACTATATCTAGGGCACTCAGCATCCTGAACCCAGATGTAAGGACCCATTCCGAACATTGAAAACTCCAGCTAGAACTAAGGATAACGGACAAAAGTTGAACCACAATGAGTTCTAGCAGCTCCGAGCCCAACGCACCACCAATTGAGATCCTACAGCACTACTACGAATACATTAGTTCCAATGGTATGGTCTACTGGTCGCTGAAGGAAGAGTTTTCGGCATGTAATTATCCACGATCCTACATCATCAGCCAAACGTGAGTACCCTGCGCCTCTTACGACCACTCCTCTCGTTCCCCATATGTCTAACCCATACCCGTCGCAGGCAACGGGAGGTGCCGGTCCAATGGACCTGCTTGGAATCCTACTGCGATGGTGTTTTCACCCGGAAGGCCGACCTCCAACGGCACCTCAAAACCCGCCATAGCCCGAACCCACCGCAGCACGACTGCCCGTTCAAGAAGTGCAGTCGCAGGGGCGAGGACGCCTTCACCCGTGACGATCATCTCAGAGAGCATCTTAGGAATTACCACAACGTGAAGACACTCCCTAAAAGGGGGGGGGGGAAGGAAAAGAACAGTGCCTAGCTAGCAGTGAACTCGCTTTTGGGGTCTTTATTTGTCTTGAAGGACTTACAGCGTTCTTCCCCCACCCGTTTTCTTGGTAGCTAGATTGGCTGGAACGTACTACACGAACGCGCATACTTGGCTTTTTTGCAAAGTCCTTCGGCGAAAATCAGAGGGAATCATTCGGGTTTTGGCATTAGACAGGGGCGGTGGCTTTACTTATTTAAGATCAAAATTTTGGTCTTGCGGGAGCGGTTCATGTGCGAGATCTTTAACGAAAAAAGCACGATTGCCTTGTCTCCTTTTTATTTTTCTTTTTATTCCCTTTTATCTCCTGTCTACAAGCCAGCGAAGAAAGCTCTCGCGCCAGTTGGGTTCATTTGCTAAATGGACGAAAGGAAAATTTTATTTTGTCGTGAAAGCTTGCCCGGTGACACCCTTTCGGTATGGTTTGCTTCCGCTAGCTGTAGAATACGTATGGATATTGCATACGGAGAGGGGGGGTGGGAAAGGAAAAAAGAAGCCGTTGAGGTGATGGTTACACGCCGGTGAGCATTTCCTTGTCATGCTTAGGGGGATTAAAAAGAAAAGAAAAAGAAAAAAAAACGCCGGTTATTTGTTGTGCAGCAGGATGTGTGACAGGGGAGGTCGACCGGTGAGGACCTTGGGGATGTTAGCCAACCATTTTGTTCTACGTGGTGTTCTCTGCCCATCCCATCTCTATTCCTTGGCTATACCTTGGCAACAGGAATCGTCTTAGTTACTTTTTACTTTTTTTTTTGGTTTGTTTGCCTCTGGATCTCATGTGTACGGATGATTATCATGGGAGGTGGTACTTGAGACCAATTTTGTGGCTAACCCTTATCCTAAGCTACCGCCTCGCCTGCTCTCTCTCTACTTCGTACATGAAATCGAAATAAGGTTTATCGAAGTGGTGTACGCGCACATAACCGTCTTCCCCCCCACTAGCATAACCCTGTCCCCGGGGGTGGACCGCAATGGTATTTAACGGTCCAAAGTGGCCCTTCACGCGCCCGATTTCGTCCTCAAAGATACGGTGATAAAAACGAGCCTCGAATTTACCTTGGCGGGAGGATGTGGTCGTCACATCCATGGCAGCCTGACCACCACCGAGAATGACAAAGTCCTTTTTAGGGGTGATTGCCGCAGTGTTGAGAGGTGTGTCAGTAGCGAAGGATTTGAGTATCTTGAGGTTGTTTGCAGCTAGAATCTGCGTGGAGGATCGGATATTAATACCAATATAAGTGAATACTCGCGTAGGGGGCAGAGGCCTACCTTTGCCGTTTTATCTTTCGATGCGGTTATAAAGTATGTCCTGTCGGGGGCCCATTGCAGGTCTGTGACTTGGAACCCCTCATCGTGCGCCTGAACGTTTTGCAAAAGCTCACCGGTCTATGGTGCATCTGCTGTCAGCCACGGCTTTGGACCTCGGTTTCCCAGAAGGGATCATATGTACCCTGCCATCATACTGCGATATGCTACCGTCTTCATGACCGGCGATAATATATTTGGATAAATAGCTCCAGCCGGCAACTGTAGCCTTACTCTCCTCGCAGGTTATCTTTAGCCTTGGCTCATCCGCTTGCTCGGCATCGGCATCTACTGCGATGTCTAGAACCACGATTGTACCTAGGTACCCCATCCGCTGCTCTGTCACAGCCACCAATTGAGTCCCGTCTTCTGAGAACTCCACTCGCTTGATTGCCGTGGGAAAGTCCCAGGTCTTCAAACACTTTCCCGTCTTGACATCCCATATTCTGATAGTGTTATCTGCCGCGCCAGTAGCTAACAGCGTAGTTGATGGGTCGACGTCGACCGTCCAGAGAGCGCCTTGGTGGCCATGGTAGGTGCCTAGCCGTTCGCCGTTGGCGGAGAACCAGGCGCAGACTACGTGGTCTTTTGCTGTTGAGAAGAGGATGTCGCCATCTTTGGTGTATCTTCGGCGAAGTCAGTATGAATGCTGCCCGTGTCCGCGATGAGACGAGTGGGACTCACTTTATCTGGGTGAGGGAGCGCTCCTGTAAGAAAAAAAGATCAATCAGCGACGGGGGGAAGGAGTGGCGGGGGGGAGAGGCATGTGTACATGTCCTTGTAACAGTATGGGCCTCATATTGGGGTCATGAGAGTTGGCGACAAATGGGTTTGTCTCTAAACGTCTTTTCGATGTTCTTTCGACTCCTCTCTCAGTGTGCGTTTCTCAGCCAATCAAATCGCCACAACACAAGCGCGCGTTTCTCGGCTCCGGACTGGGTGACCAGCGAAAATAATCTTCATATCAAGTGAAACCACAAACACCGAATGTTCCAAAATGGCCGGTAAATATTCCTACTCACTTCGAAATAAGTTGCCTGCAGCGGCTGGTCGCCCTTAGTATGCGATTGGCACAGGCACCCCTTCGTGCTGTGAGACCTACTCCACTGACACTACATTTCTTCCACCACCCTGCTCAAGCAGCATCTTCCTGGGCTTTGGCTGCTTCTGGATACAAACCAACCTCTAGACGGAGACTTCCCAGTGGTTCATCTTCTACTGGATTCTCTCATTACGCACGACAGCGGTCTCTAACGTGTGGAATTGCAACTACTGCGCAGAGATTGTTTTCGCATAGTTCAGCTAATATGACGGCGACTAAAATCGATGGAGTGGCCATTGCCAAAAAGATTAGAGAAGAATTGAAAACCCAGATAGAGAAACAGCAGGAAACGAACCCGGAGTTTAAGCCTTCCTTGACGATTGTTCAAGGTGAGTACGGAAGTAATTGTGTCTGAGGGGAAGGTTCGCCACTCTGGGGACTGGCTAATTTGTGGGTACTCTGAAGTTGGCGACAGGCTAGACTCTAGTACGTTAGGGTATAGCCAACCCATCTACGAGCAGTGATATCTGACGGGTCTAGGCACTTATGTTCGCATGAAGCTCAAGGCTGCCCAGGAGGTAAGAATTATATTATGCTAGTGCAGTTAGGCTTGCGACTGGCAGCAGCTTCTAACTCAAACAGGTCAACATTATCTGCAGTATCGCTCGCTATCCCGATTCTATCACTGAGTTCGAGCTACTTGGGCATATTGCCAAACTGAACAACGAACCTTCAATCCACGGGGTACTTGTTCAACTACCCATGCCGAGTCACATTTCAGAGTATGCGATTACGTCTGCCGTAGCTGACGAGAAGGATGTGGATGGGTTTGGTGTGGCTAATATTGGCGAGCTTGCTAAGCGTAGAGGGCGCCCACGGTTTGTGCCATGCACGCCGAAGGGCGTTATGGTCCTTCTACGGGAGAGCAAGGTCGAATTGAGCGGGAAGAATGCGGTAGTTGTGGGGAGGAGTGACACTGTTGGCAGCCCTGTTAGCTACCTCCTGAGGAACGCCGATGCAACAGTCACAGTATGTCATCGTGGGACGGTGGGGCTAGAAGGCTTTCTCAAACGCGCGGACATAGTCGTGGTGGCCATCGGACAACCTAACTTTGTAAAGGGAGAGTGGTTGAGTCCAGGAGCTGTCGTTATCGACGTTGGGACGAATTATATTCCCGACAAATCGAAGAAATCAGGGCAGAGACTCGTGGGTGATGTTGACTTCGGTTCAGCCGTAGGGATTGTCTCGAAGATTACTCCCGTCCCTGGTGGAGTAGGTCCAATGACTGTTGCTATGCTTCTTCAGAATGTCGTGGATGCTGCCATGGACTGTTTCGAGAGAAAAGAAGCAAGGAATGCCGGGTAGGTAGTTGGAACGGGGTGTAGGATGAGGGTGCCAGCAGCAAAAACATCCTTCGCTGGGGCCCGGGGTTACGTCTGGTGAATGGGGTGATACTTTGCGACTTAAGAGGCTACATACGTAGTAGTGTAGACTAGCCGGATCCTTTTATCTTAGATAATCTGTACAATATGATACTGCGCGCGCGGACAATTCCCGCAGTCTAGTAATCGTAGCAACCCTCATTACTTGTTCGAAGCGTGTCAACACGCTCGAGCATTACCTTAATCTCGAACATAAAACTTAGCGTGTGACCGTGTTTATATCGGCACACACACAATACTCATAGCTAGATCAATTCAATTACATCTATCTACTCTATCCATCGTTCCAACATTACTTAGTACGCCTACACAGTCCCTCTTCACCAAATTCCACTACAATTTCGACGTTCGCGCTTCCAAAGTTTTCTTGATTCCGATCATTGCTATGGGAAGTATGGTGAGCGAAACCATTCGATACCACATCCAGTAAGTTCAAGGTGAAGGAATTAAAGCCATGCCACTCACCAAGAAGGACGACTACCCACCTCGCCATTACCATTTTGCCCTCGCCTCCACCAAGCGTGTACGCCCAAGCCAACGCATTACTCTTGACCTTCCCCTCGCGATCGAAATCCGGTTTCTTGGCAGCAATCTTCTGGTATCGGGCGAGCTTGCCCGCATAAGGAGGATAGCGGATAGCGAGGAGGCTCTCGAGCCAGGATGGAGTGGTGGTGACAGAGCGACGGTGGGTGAAGGTGTCAAAGGACGCTCTACCGCGATAAGAGCCTTGACCAGAGCTGCCAACGCCACCAAAGGCTAGGTTCGGGATCGAACCATGGTAGAAGGAACTTGTTTTGTTGGTTTAGCTCTAGATATAGGTGTGACTCCAAATAGGGAATCAACTTACTCGTTGACGGACGCGCCTCCAGAGGTGATTTCGTTCAGGACTATTCGTTAAGCGTTAGTGAGAGGCGAAAAATAGGGGTTATGGGAGTGGAAGGCCTTGCATACGCCTATCTATCTCCTCTTGCTTATTGGAGAACGGATACAACCCTAACGGCGTCCTATCCACTTCGTTTGCGAGTCTAATTGCCTCGTCTAGGTCATCGACCGGAAGTAAAGGAAATAGTGGCCCAAAGCTCTCTTCCTTGACCAACGAGTCCTCAAGACTATCCACCTGCACAACAGTCGGCTCGATAAACTTCTCCCTCTCGTCCATTGAACCTCCAATAACGATTTTGCCGCGGGTTTCATCAAGCATCTTTTTAATCCGATGGAAATGGCGCTCGTTGACGATCCGCCCGAAATCTGGAGACGCCTTTGCACCGTTTGGGAAGAATTCTTTGAGGGCCATGCTAAGCTCACCAATAAAGGACGGAAGGACGTCCTTGTCAACTAGAATGTAGTTCTGGGAAAGGCAGACCTGGCCCGCGTTGATAACTTTCCCCCAGACAAGCCTTCTCGCCGCTAGCCTGGTGTCCGCGAACCTACTGACGATGGCGGGGTTTTTGCCCCCGAGTTCCAGTGTCACCGGAGTTAGCGTTTCAGCGGCCTTCTTGGCAACCAAGGTGCCTATGGTGGAGCTGCCAGTGTAGAATATCTTGTCCCATTTCTGATTTAGCAGCTCGGTAGTCTCTGGGATAGCACCCTGGACGCAGAAATAAGCAGAACTGTCGAGGCGTTCTTCGATAATCGTCTGTAGCACCGCCGCGGTATTGGGTGAAAGCTCGCTAGGCTTTAAAATAGCAGTATTTCCCGCAGCAATCGCCCCGATAAAGGGTCCTAGAGATAGCTGAATTGGGTAGTTGAATGCACTGCATAATACTGGTTAGTATTGATCATTATATGAGATCATTGTGGCATACACACCCAATAATTAGGACCATACCCAGTGGCTCCTTCCTGATCTTCGGGGCCACCGTCCGGTGTTTTAGATCAATATCCGGTGGTTTCTCGTCGGCCATCCATTTCTTCAAGTTGTTGCAGACAAATATAATATCATTTTGACACCACGTAATCTCTCCCATAAACGTTTCGTGCACCGGTTTTCCGAGGTCAAGCTTGCACGCTTCAGCGAGAGCGGCTTCATTGTCCTTCAGACTGTTCTATGGATTCAGCAAGTGGTCTGTTTCCTGGATGCACAAAGGCAGGATGCTGGGCTCACCCCCACCACAGCTTCCGGAGCTGCGTCAGTCGGTACTCCAGAGGTTTCGTCTTCTGGCTTCGGAAGGCTGTGCGGGCTTTAGTGGCGATACCGGGGATAGCTTCAACGGGCGTGTGCGAGAACACAGGGATGGCAGTGGATGACGACATGGCGCGGGACTAGGAAGATAAGTTAAAAGCCCCAATGGTAGCGAAATACGTGCCGGACTCACCCGAGGTGGACTCGGAGCTGGAGACTTCGGTCTGTTGACTTCGTGGGACTGCGAGGTGGGAGCGTTGTGCGGAGCACTTGGTGGTCTGACGACTTGGGGAGCAGGTCCAAACAGTAACCTCGGTTCAGTCTTTACATAGGAGCTCGACTGAAAAACTCAGATGGGCTCTCTGCTATGAAGGAGCGCTCTCCTGCAGTCATGTGCGTACTACTCTGATGAACTTGTGAATTGATTGCTACAGACGATGCCTTCTGATGCCCTGTGGGTTGAGGGGTAGCTATATTGCGTAGTTCGCTAGGGATTACTCTTTTTAGCGGCGCCTGTCTAGGAATCTAGATATGTACAACCCTTTAAACATGATATAGCGCGTTGGATTTTACATATTTAGAGAAATGAAATGGACGATAGCTCTGACTGGCATAAGGCACAGCCGCCACTATCGCCGTTGCTGGTTCTGGAAGACTAGCTTGAAGCCATTGCAGAGAGCTCGCATGTCGGGATAGACGTTCCCTTTCAGCTCGAAGGCTTGTGGGACAACCTTGATGGGCCAATTGCCAATCTGAGCGCGCGGCCCAGCCTTGAAACATATATAAAAGTATCCGGGATACTTTGGGTTGATACAGAAGGCATAGGCCGAACGGGTTGGGTTAGCCTCCGTATATGTAGTTAACCAGCGTTCTATGTTTGGATTAGATTTGAAAACGCGGTAAAAACTGGTGGGAGGGGGAAAAAACGAACCAGTATCGGCCTTGCTGAAAGATTTGTACTTTTCATGTAGCATCATCTCATCAACCTTCCTAGCCATAGCTTTGACGTGATTTACTATCAGCTCATCCAAATCGCTGTATTTGTAAGTTTGTTTCCCACCGATCTTTAATTGTTTGCCAACAGAGAACTCGTTCTCCTTATCTAGTTCGAGGACATCAATGTGCTGATATACGCCGTCTGAGACTTTCCATGTGACCGCAAGATGGTCGAGCCCCTTTGATGACGGGCGGATCACTGCGTCTCCTCTGGACTGAGAGCCTAGGTACTCTTCCGCCTGGGCAGCGTTGAAGGGACGGAAAAGCGGATGTTTGATGACTCTCTGTGTGCGAGAAGACTCTTTACTTGTTTCCCGTAATAATTCCCTATCTCTCTCTTCTTGGTGATCATCCCACTCGTCAGGCATGTGGTCAAGATGTCGACGAAAAGGCCTCCGGAGGTCTTCTTCCTGAAGTGATACTGTCACCCTGAAGAACTCTCGTTCTACCCTATCGATCTTGGCCTGCAGTGTTTGGTTCGGAGAGTAGAGCGACGAAAGGGTGGGGTCTGGATTATCCGTATCTAATGGATTGATCTCCACCTCGATGCCACAATCAAGCTTCGCAAACATTTTTCTGTCCAAAACCTTTCGAATATTTACCGGGACGATCATGCCCTCGCAAAAAGTCTCGGACGTCTCTCCAGTGAGCATCGTAAATACCTCGCTAGGCGATAATAGGGTGAATGTCCGTCGAAGCTCCTCATATGGCTGCTGCAGCTCAGCTCGGATTGTCTCTAGTGTGGCTCGTTTTCGTTGGTGAAAGTTGCGCTCTAGTTGCTCAGCGTACTCTTCTAAAATTAAATCGTTAACCTTTTCTTGAGCGCCATCCTTTATGAGTTTCCTGACGATTGCTCCCGGGCCAGCTTCATCAATCTCCGCTTTGACATCCTCTTCATCCAGTTCAAGTGCATCGGCAGCCATCTTTCTACCTAGGTCGTAATCTTCAGGGTGCACCCTAGTGTTATCAAGGTAATCCGACGAAGTGTCCGAGGGATCGTATTCAATATAGAGAAAGCTAGCGCAATTGTGCCAAACTCGAGGACCAACGACTGGGAGTTTATTCTCCTCTGGGTCACCGACAAGCTCATCCCTGCTCGCTACAGCGCCCCCCTAAAGCGAACGTTAGCACAAAAGATGAGGGTGCGGTCTTGCAGAACTCTTACATTAGCATTAATAGCCTTGATCACACTACTCGTCTTTCTAGGCCCGAGTCCGCATATAAAGGGCAGGAGGTTAGCAGTGTATGGGTCGCTGACTGCCTCATTTATGTCAACACCACAGAGGTTGACCATATCCACCATAGCTGTCTCAAGTTGCTTCAAGATCTTTTCCTGCGGCACAAGCTGCTGGCTGGGATGAAATAAGATTGACACAATGTCCTTTCCCAAAGCAGCGTACTCCTTCATCGGATTTTGTAAATATTTTGCTAGGGCCACACAGTATCTCCCCAGTCTCGACAATCCAGGGTGCTCCGTAGCAGCGCGCTCACTACAGTGATATAACCTTGCGACCTCGTCATTGACCATCACCACCTCCAACGGCTCGGTTCGCTCCTCGCCAGTATCGGGATCCTCGAACTCTGTTCCCTGTAGGTTTTCGTTTCCGATGATGCGGCGAACGTCTTCGAGTAGTTGATGCGTAGCTACAGTGAATCCAGCAACGCCAATGACATCGGGTCGTCGTCGTTGAACCAACTCCACAAATGCTCGTTTAGAGCTCTCATCCTGCTTGAGGTTCGCGAACTTACCGTTCTCCAGCACACGGCCATCCTCCTCAACCCAGGCCCAACAGACGGCATCTCGGCCGGATTCGCTATTGCCTCCTGAGATTGCTAGCACCCTAGGGGTTGTTCCCAGAATCATACCGTGCGGTTTGTAGGGGGCCTGATCGAGTTTCTTGGAGTACTCCGCTCTGCAAGCCTTTGCTACCTCGTTTTCGCACTCCGTCTTCATGTTTTCTTTGACGCCTTTCGTCATAATCTTTTCTAGCTTGGCAAGTGCCATGTCCAGAACGTCGCGACGCTCGTTATTCCAAGCGTCAGCAACTTCGCTGAAATTGTCCGATTCGATGTCGTCGGACAATTTGCGTTTGAAGCTCTCGAAGTCTTTCAGGCGGATTTTGACCTCCACAAGACCTTCTTCTTCCGCCTTTAGCATTCGAAGATACATGTCAGGGCGCTGGGCAATTTGCCGTAGACCTTGGTTGCGGAGATACTTGAACTCATAATAGGGATGCTGTTCGTCGATCTTCTTCAGACCCCTCTCTGTCCTAAAGCAATCGACAACGCCCTTTACGTAGAATGTTCCTCTTAAGGCTTTCCTCATTCTTGGGTTCATGGCAATCTCTTCTGCAAACATCATTTTCGCGGCTCTCAAAACCTGGGCTCCGGTAGGATGTTCTGGTGGATCTAGAAGTGCGTCTGTGTCGGCCATCTCATTAGGCAGAACTGTAGGGTCTTCTGTATACTGGCGTCGGCCCTCCCTTAGTACATTCTGACCGAATTGATCTGCGGTTATACCAAAGGCCCGGACGAGGCTGTAAATTTTACCGTTTCGGATTCGTTCCCAAACGGTTTTCTGCGTATTGGGACGCCGTTGAGTACCGTTCGCTTCTCCATTCACAAGGGCGATATCCTTGAGCTGAGATGAGTATTGAAAGTGGAGATAGTCTTGAATGTCCTGAAGCTCTTCCATTGACACCGCTTTTGGCAGCATGTCCTCAAACACCTCGTCTTGGACGTCTGAAATGCGTTTGAGGAGGTCATAAGTTCGCTGGAGGGCGTTGCGTTTGTCAATCAGAGCCCTAAATTTGAGATCAAATTCCAGAATATCCCAAAGATCATTCTGATTTAGCAACTTCTCAGCACTGACGACGTATTGGGGAGCACCTGGATCGAATGGATCCGGTGCTACAGGGACCTTTGCTGCGTGGATAAGGTAATCCTTACGGTGTTGGAATACGTAGGGAACCTCAACTTCATCAGTGACAAAGAACTCAAGAACCTTTCCGATCGCTCTCTCAAAGGGTGCCACCAATTCCCTGTTTAAGCCTTTCTTTGGTAGCATAAGATCCGAAATCCATTTTGCCTCTTCCTTGAACTGCTCGTCTGTCAGAATGACATGCTTAAACGGCTTTCTCGCAATCTGGAAGCGCTCCGGCTCATCCGTAGCCCTTATTTGGTTGTCTTCGTCAGTCAACATTCTCTCGATCAGTTGAGATGGCTCAAAGACATCCTTCAACTCCAAGTGCTGTTCTCCCAGCTCTTTTTCTTCAAGATCATCTTCCATCTGCAGCGCCCATTCGTAGTCTTCTCCGTTCCCAAATGCCCTCGTCATCGTCTCGAGTGTCTCTTCGTCCAAGCCAGTTGCCTCAGTTCCAGCCACACCACCATATTCTCTGTCTCGGGGCCGAGCGATTTCACGCTCCTCGAGCTGACGCTGCCTTTCATCTTCATCCGATAACTCATCCTCCTCAATAAAGTCTGCAAATTCGTCTGCCAACGCACGTGGTTCGGCACGCAACGGCCCACGCCTATCGTCTTCGTCAAGGTCATGAGGTGCATCAATGTCTTCATCGTCGGAAAAAATTTCCTCCAATCCGCGTGATGCTGCCCGCCCTCTATCTTCTTCTCGGCCGCGCTTCAACCGCTTGAACTTGGGCTGCAAGCATTTAGCTAACCACCATAAATATCTACGATAGGCTTTATGCGTACTTGACTAGTGACCCTCCTCTGAAACTCGGGATTTGCTTCACCAATCAGGTCCAGATCTTCCTCGTCTAAAGCTTCTTCTTCTTCCTCGCGTTGCGCCCGTCGCCGCTTTTTCTCTCGATGTTTTCGTTGGACTCGTTCCTCTTCTTCCTCCTCATCTTCATCGACGATGAATCCCTCTCGAACCTAAGTCGAAGGGGCATCAGCACAATTTACGAACTTGTAGACAGATTAATTAGAAGAAGCGCCTTACGGCTCGTGCAGCCTCTTCGTCGTCGTCGTCCTCTTCTTCCTCACTAGAATCCTGCATTGCCGCTCCATTCGCCCTCTCCTTAGCACCCCCAATGCGATCTCCAGCGCCTTCATCATAGGACTCTTCAGCCTCTTCATCATCCAGCTCAGCTTCACCTTCAATCAGGTCACGGGCATCCATGGTGGCAGTTCTGAAGTGCACGCTGGCAGTTCAGCTCGGGTACAGCAAAGTGATGAGGAAGTCCGCTGAAAAGGGTCAAAGGTAACTGGGGATTGGGGTCAAGAATGGTTGGCAGAAAGAAGTTGTTGGTGTAGCCTTGGCGTGATGAGGCTCAAGTGCTCGGCCATTATTCACCTTTAGCTAATCAAGGGCCAGCCACTCTGCACAATATTGTGCGTGCAGTACGCCGTATTTCATGCCTAGACCCGAAATAGAACCCCCACCCCAGATGGCCTTGGCCCCGTGCGTCGTGCTTGAAGGAGCGATGTGAGGACCCGCTGTGCCCGAACTATGCAGAACGAGCATGGAGGTGGGTTTCGCAGGGCAGACCCTCTGGGCCACTAGAGGCTCTAGCATTTGCATGAATGAACTGGGATGCCCATTTTCGCGCCGTTGGAGATAGACATGCTCTATCAAACATCAAACACCCACCACCTTAACGTCCCGTTTCATGGCCTGTCAATCACCATCCCAACAACGAACGGTAACTTATGAAAGCGCCGTAGAGACCATTCAAGACTCCTCTGGCTACCACACTTGGCGCTATAGCCTTTGTTCGTGGCTGTTATTGGCGCTCTTGGTTTCTATTGGCGGTGCTGGCGGCTGTCAAAAGTAGTACAATTTTCCGCTAAGTCTAGGGCAGCCTAACACTCGCCCACATACAACTTTGACGTCCACACTACACCAGCTCCTCAGATTACGCGGCGCAGGCTATCCCTCACTCTCTCTCCGTCTCGCGCACTTGACGACGGTGTCCCAACCCGCATAGCGCCCAAAAACCATGTCGGACGCCTTCAAAGCTAGAACGCTGAAGCGAAAGAATGTCAAGGGACTTGCTCTGAACGCGCCTCCGAAGTCTACATCCCCCTCTGCTACCGACTCCCAAGTTCCGGGAGGCCTTGGAAATGATGAAGGGACGCACGACACCTTAGAGATTGGAGTAGAGTTTATGTTGGATCTGCGAAGTGAAGATATAATCGTCTTGAAGGAGCTTGGTGCAGGCAATGGAGGAACCGTAAGCAAAGTCCAACACGCTGCCACGAAGGTAGTTATGGCAAGAAAGGTGAGCCATCGGGTCTCCCACACATTGCACTCCTTACCATACTTATTATGTATTTTGCAGGTCATTCATGTGGAGGCAAAGAAGGAAGTCCGCAAGCAGATTGTTCGCGAACTACACATTATGCGCGAATGCAACTCTCCATTCATAGTATCTTTCTATGGCGCTTTCCTGAACGAGGCCGGAGATGTAATAATGTGTATGGAATACATGGACTGCGGGTATTTGCATCTCGCGGGGTTTGTGGCGACTGGATCTGACACTAACTCTATCTCATCTGCAGGTCGCTAGATCGAATCTCCAAAGACTTTGGCCCCGTTCGTGTCGATGTGCTGGGCAAGATAGCCGAAGCAATCCTTGGTGGCCTCACGTATCTCTACAATGTGCATCGCATCATGCATCGCGACATCAAGCCATCCAACGTACTCGTTAACTCTCGGGGGTGCATCAAGCTATGTGACTTTGGTGTTTCCGGCCAGCTTGTCAATTCCGTCGCAGATACTTTCGTCGGCACGTCGACCTATATGGCGCCAGAGCGCATACAGGGCGCGAAGTATTCGGTAAAATCAGACGTTTGGAGTGTAGCCTTGACCTTGATGGAGCTGGCAATAGGGAGGTTTCCATTTGATGCCAATGACTCAACTGCGGGGGATAGAGCTAGTGCTGGACCCATGGGTATACTTGATCTCCTCCAACAGATTGTACACGAACCGGCACCTAAGCTGCCTAAGAGTGATGCGTTTCCTTCAATCCTCGAGGAAATGATTGAGAAGTGTTTGGTGAAGGACCCGAATCTTCGTCCTACGCCTCAACAGCTCTTTGTAAGAACCCCCCCCCCAATCACCTATCTGAGCTAGATCTAATTTCGCGCCCCCCCCTCCCCAGGACAATGATCCGTTCATACAGGCTGCCAAGCGGACCCCTGTTGATCTCCAAGGGTGGGCTGTCTCACTCATGGAGAAAAACAACCGTATATCACATTTAGCCCCCCAACTCTCTCCTACCACACAAAGCCTCCTCCGCGACGGTGGAGTATCTCCCCTTTCCGGTAATACGGCGACTCCAACGTCAGGGGTAATTCCCATCGTCGGAGAGGTTAAAGCCTATTCTACAACATCAGGCCCACGCAAAAACCACACAAGTAGCTCTACCGGAGTGGCTAATCCTTCCCGAACACCCTCTTCACTCGCCCGGGATCTGGGTGGTCTTTCTCTTGGGTCTGCATCACATGTCCCACCGCCGACCGGCCCTCTACCCCCTCCACCGGGTTTAAATAGCCGGGCAGTAGCCCCGGTTGCAGAGGCCAAGAGAGACCCGGGGCGGCGACACGCCGGGAATTCTTATACAGCCTACGAAGCGCCACCATATTAAAAATTAGGGCTTTTTATCTCTAGCATGTCCGCGTGATAATCATTCAGCCTAACGTCTTCGCAGTGGATCTTGCAGTTACATTTTCTTCTGACTTTATTCACATTTCCTTGCATGCCTCGTACCGATCCAACAGGATCTTGGATGAAATGCGCTCAGTGGATAGTGGCCTGCAGGCCAGTTGACAATTCACACCCCTCGTTCACGAAAATATCCTTGTCCCTTGACTTCCTCGTTTTCAGCTGGCATTAGCCTTAGGGCATGTTGTCGTCGGGCCAGCATCAATCGGCGCGCGGACGGCGTGATGGCACAGGAACGTTCGATTTCCTTTTACACTTCCAACGCCATAATACCTGTGAAGTCGTCTGAGGTTTTCCGACGAATAGAGAATTTGACATGTACATTTCAACCACGCAAATAGTAGAACTATTTTGTATGCTCACCACTCATGCACTGCTTAATTCACCAGACAGACCGACTCAATTGTGTTTTCAGCCAATTAACAACACCCCATTCATACCACACTCATTACCGGCCACCACGCCTCCAACTTTTCTAGCCTCAATTCATCAACCGCCACAGACCCATCCCTATAAGCACAGCCGCAATCCCCGAGATGCCAGTCTGGCGTGCGCGCATTCCGAACATAGAACCACTTTTCAGAATCGCTGCCTCCTGGCGACGCAGCTGGTGGCGACCAGAGAAATACGAATAAGCCCCTAGCCCGATGAACGCGGAGGCGCCTAAGCAGAGTAAAGTTAGGGGCACGTCGTTAGATATTGTGGAGAGCAGCTCCATTGTTGGGGAGAGAACCAACCGACGATCCTGCAAGACATGCAGTCCGCTCCTTTATCTTGCTCAAGAAGAGTCGAGAGCCTCTCGTCTTGCTGAAGCGAACGGATACTAGGAACTTGAGCGTCTCGAGAGTCCCTTGCCATAGTTTCTCTTCATACCGGGGCTAACTACCACCGTAAATTTTATTTTGATTTTTCGGTGGTTGAGGCTGCAGCTCGATGCCAAGGCCCTGAAGAAGCTACCACTATCCATATTTGTGTACTCTGTACTTAACTGATGACTTGCCAATATGAGTACTATCGAAGCACTGTACGTATTTGACCAACGCAAGTAAGTCCGGAATTCTATGAATGCTTACCACCGGGCGCTACTAAAATTCTACCAGCAATCCCATTCTCCAACACACATACTGCTCTCGGCCGGTGCCGGCTTCTGTCCTCCTCCCACTCTATCTCGCCCACCCAGTTCCCCGCCCCCCTCTCATTTACCTCCCCAACACGCAACCGTCCACTCTCCTGTTTTCCCTCCTCGACTCCCAGCTTCTCTTCCTCTCCCCAGCCTCCAGGGAAATCGAACCGCTCATTGTCCTCGAATTCCTACACCGCGTAGTCGATGTACTCGAAGACTTCCTGGGTGCACCGCTGCTGGCGAGCAAAATCCAGAGCAACTACGATGTTGTGGCCCAGCTACTAGGGGAGATGTGCGATGCAGGTGCTGTGAGCAACACGGAGCCAAACGCGTTAAGGGATATAGTGGAAGTGCCTGGGTGGGTGGGGAAGATATTAGGTACGGTTAGCTTGCCTGGGTATGTTCTTGCTCAAGTTGCCGAATAATCCACCTCAACAATTTCGTATACAACTAACGGGTTCAAAAAGTACATCCCTCTCCTCAAGCGCGTCATCTTCACTTTCCCTGCAACACAAAGCCCTTCAGCCCCCCGTCACCCAGCTGCCCTGGCGCCGCGCCAATGTACGTCATACCTCCAACGAGCTTTATGTCGACCTCGTGGAGTCTCTCGCAGTAACCCTCGCTCCTAGCGGTCGTCCCCTTTCTGCCCGTGCCAATGGCACTATTGCCATGACCGCCAAAATATCAGGGTTCCCTGACTTACTCCTCACACTCTCTACTCTCGGCGGGAAGTCGAATATTGAACGAGTTCTAGAGCTGCCCGTCTTCCACCCTTGCGTGCGGCTCGCGAGATGGCGTGAGCGGCCAGGAGAACTTAGCTTCGTGCCGCCAGACGGTCGCTTTGTGCTTGCGGGCTACGAGGTCGACCTACTACCATTCAATTCTGGGAAGGGCCCAACCAGTTCAGCCCCCGATGCCTCAAACCTCCAGCTTCCGGTCAAACTCGAGGTACGTAAGTCCCTCGGGCCTAGTGGCGCGGACTTTGAAGTCCGTCTTTCCCTCATCAATTCATATCCTGGGTGGACTGTCCCACCCGCACTAGGTAGGGCCGGCGGCCTAGGCTCACGTCTAGGGACTTCGAGTCCCGCTTTTGGCGGTAGTTCAAACGCACCGATGCTGGATGAAGTTGTTGTGGCTATTCCGATCCCTGAGGGTGTAAAGAATCTCACGGGCCTTCGAACTAGCAGGGGTGATGCGCAGTATTCACCCGGAGACCGGTGTGTCGAATGGCGGGTTCCTACAACCGGTGGATCATCAGCGACGACAGGGCAGGGGAGTGCGACATTACGGTGTAGCGTTGTGGGAACACCTAATGATGAGGATGAGGAACCTGCTTTTAGCCTGGGTTTCGGAGAGAGAGAGGAATACACGGTCGGAGACGATTATCAATCTACCGCTCTTGGATTACCAAAGCAGGAGGAGAATCAGCAGCAACAACAGCAAAGAGACCTGAGACGGATCCAGCAGAACGCAACGCTAATGCCATCATCCACTAACGTGTCTTTCACGGTTAAAGGGTGGCTCCCAAGCGGGGTGAAGGTCGACTCGTTGATTATCAATACTAGGGCGAGTAGGGGATTAGGAGAGGGAGTGAAACCATACAAAGGAGTGAAATACCTTACAGTTAGTAAGGGCGGGGTGGAGGTGCGATGTTAGATGTGCATTTTCCCGACCAGATTTTCCAATACATGCAACCCTGTTGGCGTTTTACGGCGGGATTCCCCCAGCGGGTAGCATAGTTGGCATTCATCCTATTACTTCCCAATACGCAAATCCAATAATGGGTTACGATCTACTCAAGCCTATAGCGACCCATTCGCCAATACTACCTGCGCCTGGACCTTTGCATTCGGCTCTCCGTCTTTCTGGCCGATCTGTCCTGTAAGCCCTCGCTCAAGTATCCCAATGAGTTCGTCCAGGCTGCCGGCATCAAGCACTTAGTTCATACAAACAAATATCAGGAGGTTTTTGTGGAGAGGAAACGGTATTGATCTACCTGCGAATACAAAGATCGGTGTTCTCATGCGTAGCGAGGTGTTCGTTGACATCGTTGAGGAGGAGAACGGTTGCAGCACCGGCGCGGCGCCCAGCTGTGATGTCGTCAAGGGTATCCCCAACCTTAATAACCAAATATTTAGCTTGTTCAGAGACTATATGCTATACTAGGTGGTGTAGTCTCGCGGACCAAGAATTTCGAAAGTGAATAGAAGGAAGACAATGGTCGGGAAAACACAAGGTGTTGCGCTCAGCGAGAACCGCAAGAACTCACCATGATCAAACTATCCGCCTTGTCACTGAGATTCCAGCTCTCAGCAATGTGTAAAATACCAGCTGGATCCGGTTTTGGAGGGCGAAATTCCCGTGTGATTATAGGCCCAAAGACTTTGCCCTTCAGGAATGTCTCCAGTAGATGATGTACTGGTGCGCTTCAAATCCACAAAGAATAAGATGGTAGAGAGTTGTCAGCTATCTCGCCCCACCCGAGCCCCCTATATGGCAGAGGTATGCTTGGAATGGGGCTGAAAATGTACGCGATAAGCTTCACAAGCAAAGAGTCTCACTCGAAATTCCTCGTACAAATTCCCTTCTTTACGCCTCTCATTTCCAAATAGTCCATCAGGCCTACGAGACCCTTCTGGGGAACCTGCTTGGTCATTGCTACACGCTCAATCTCTCGGATAGAACCCATGGCCGCAGGCTGGTCCAAGAGTGGGAGAGAGTAAATGTGATTAAGAATATCGGTTGTGCGAGGGATCCGAAGAGCTGCCCTGTGTTTGGTGAGGTGGCGGGTAAAGAACTAGCTACCGGCGGGATAAGGGTACCTCATTTCGCTGAACATGTAGGTTTGGGGTTCACTTCAGAATAGAGAAAAGTGTAGGTTAGCAAACCTCTGGTGATAAAGAGCCTAGGGGAGGCCAAAAGAATGACACGTAGTGGCCCGGGTGGCCCCTAGAGCGAAGTCATGGCAATTCCCAAAACAAAACAAAAAGAAAGGAGAAATGGGGACATAGTGGAAGACACGACCCCTAGATAAACCCACTACCCACTCGATGGTAGCCAGGCCATCCAATGTATCAAGCAAGGGAATAAACTCAGGCACCTCACCACAGCGTACCATCGACGTCAAAAACAATGCCCTTCAGCACGGGGCTATCTGAGGCTTGCGCATTAGGGTCGAGCGGGGCAAATCGTCGAGGGTGTCGCGGTTTGGTTTCCATGGCTCCGAGAGCCCGAGTAGAGAGACCTGAAAATACACAGAACGCCCCTTGAGATCTTCTCTAGCATACGCTATTAGCCCGTAGAGCAGCAGGCAGGTTGTTCCAGACTCGGCGCCAGTGCGATTGCAACACTCTAAGCTCTAGCACCTACCAAAAGAAGGATATCGCAACTGGGTTGAAGCCGTCTATTTTAGGACTAGCTCCAGTCCAGTCTTCCTCTTAACTGCACACGAGGAATCTTTGCTTCTGTTATCATTCGACGGATTCTATCACTCAGTGCCGTCGACACCACAGATTTAACGGGGGTTTTAGTGTTTAAGTCTGCCGCTATGAAGGAACTAGACTCAGTTCGAAAGCTTGCGTCCCGCATTTCAGTCGAGGTGCCCATGCTTCGGAATCGCCTCTACTCAAGGTCAACAGTGCAGCGGAGACACACTCGTGTCGCCGCTACGAGGCCCGTTGTTATTCATAACCCTACACCTCGTGGCATTGCGGTACGCAAACCACGAAGCGGCAATGCTACCCTATTCATCAAATACCGGGGAAAGGAAAGGCCGCTTTCCAGTGAGGACAAGCGAAATATAACCATCTTGGCCTCACTTGTTATGATCGCTCTCCTTTTCAGTTTGCTATATATTCGTTTCCTAGGTTTCCTACTCTCTATACCCCCGTTGAAGGGGTTTTCAGGTCTGCTGTCCGAGGTGTGTAAAACCCTGGAACACACCATCAGAGGTCTGCTGGCGTTGGAATCGGAGGACATCGACGATGTTAAGTTGACCGATGCTTCCACCGGCACTGAAGATCTCAAAGAGTGGACCCGCGGCCCGGAGCATGGGATGGGTGCATACGGATCAGCTCGGGATGCCCAGCAACTATCAGATCCGGATCAGGACCGTGATGATGATCACGACACTGATGGCGAGAACTCCACCTGGACCGCCAAAACCGGTGATCTCAAGAGTTGGTTGAAGAGCGTGGGATTCACCCACAACGATGCCTCTCATGTAGAGTCGTACCGTGAAGTTATATCGGAGTTCATTTCGAGCGTAAGGAATGCGGGCTGGCTGTCTCCCACTGCTGAGGGTGCAGGTGGACCTGCAAACGTTACTCAGGTCCCAACGCCACGAGCTCCGCCCTCATCGCCGCAACGGTCGATCCACTCATCTAGTAGCAGCTCGGTGAACCTCGAGCAAAGGGGAATTCCTTTAGTAACCGCCAGGATATCATCTAGCGAGCTCAAGGATCTAGATGCCTTCTGGCCGGTGCCCGAGTCAGCACGCACCCCCGTTTCGGTGCACGCTCCCTCCCGCCATGCAACACCCTCGAAAGATGGGAATTTCACACCAGTGAACAAAAGCTTCACGCCAATGGGTAACAATAGAAATCACTTCCGCCGCCGGACCTGCACACCCACACCAGTTGGTCAACTAATGGATAAAGCCATGAAGATGATTGGTAATCGTGCCCGGCCTTCTACGACAGACCCACTACCCCTGAGCGGGGAGAATAGGATCCCCGCCGGGAACGGATTTGTCCATACCTCCACAACAGAGGTATTTAGAGATGGTTATCCCTCACACGGTAGCTCAGAGGAAGATTGCGTCGGGCCGTCCCCTCCAAATGAGCTCGAGCCGTACCTCAGAATTCTCCCTGGTGACTATTTTTCTTCTTTTTATGGTCGAGGCGAGCGCATCAGCGAACTAGAGGGCGAAAATGCCCAGGCTAGTTGCCCCATCTTCTCAGACTCACTAGGTGACCCCAGGAAACCGTGCCCACCGTCTTCGGCACCAGTAACACCAAAGAAATGTCGGATCTCCAAGCTTCCAATTCGAAGACCCAAATCAAGCAGCCCTAGGTTTAGCAAGCTGACCGAATCGAGGATGCTCAAGTACAAAGGAAGTCTCAAGAAAAAGCCCCTAGCCACCGTGCCCCTAAACACAACACCAAGATTTGGCTCGCCCTTGCGCACAACGCCAACGCCGTCCCCACAGGCCACTCCAAAGGCAAGTTTGTCCATGCGACGGATAATACTGAGCACGGCCACTGAGGAGCTTTTCACAGCGGAATCCGACAATGAGGACGAGAGATTTTTCAACTTTAGCAGCGGACGAAATACCGTGAGGGCAAGGGATGAGGAACTTGAGGAGGATTTCTTCCGTTGCACATGAAGCGGGGAGAGATATATCCGCTGCTCTAATCAGTCACTGTCCTTGCCCGCCTTGTTTGCATGTGTTACTCCAGTAGAAGTAGATGCTTCTATATTATTCCCTTGGTCGTACTACAATGCACACACACTATTGTTTCTCTGGATTGCAGTGTGGGGAAGGGCTTCCTTGGCGCATCAGCTATATCTCTTCTGTCGCTTACAGGCTGCAACAAATAATAGCATTAATTGAGGCTACGAGGTTTCCATGCACACGGCGTTGTTGCGGCCGTCGAGCACAGACTCCTAACCAAGGTCACCATGACCTAGTGAGTCACGCTGGAACGCTGACGAATGACACATCAACAAGCCTCCAACTACCAGGCAGGAGGCGAACCAGGTGTTCCGGGAGCAAATGTACCACGCGCTGATTCTTTCGGGCGGTGGCCGGTGGTGCGGCTCTACGCTCATTCTTCCTCGGCAAATTATCTGGGAAGCGACCGTTGCACAGCAGCTCCCACAATCAGGGCGAAAGCAGGAATTCAGCAGTCCGCCGCACACGCACATTCGACACATTCGCTCGTCTCACCGCCACCTGCGGATTCCAGTCCTCCAGCCCTCCGGTCCTCACCCATGGCCCATGTGAGCTGTTGCCGGGCAGTCACTGGCTTCTCTCCACCTCCCCAATAACCTGTAATCCTCGGGAGACCTTATCTTCCTCTGCTCTCGGTAGCTAATCGATTAAGGAAAACCCTGCCCCCCCCACACAAACTCTTCCTTTTTTCTGGAGCCAGCGCACAAACACCCACAAACACCCACAGGCGACGAGAGACCAGACCGCGTGTCTAAGGCCCGCTTTTCTCCCCTTCGCGCCTCTGCAACTCCCCCTCCGGCATTTCCCCCACGGACGAAACTATGACGGACCTCAGGCGGCGTGCTCTAGAGAGTGGAAAGACTGTGTCGCGTAAGGTGCAGTCGAAGCAGTCGTCGCGCGCGTCATCCCGAGCGAACTCGCGCGTTAATTCCAGGAATGTGAGCAGACATGGCTCTGACGAGGAAGACGGGAATGCCAGTGACGGGACAAACTGGAGGTAGGCTTCTCCTTTTCTAGCCATCCTCCGCGTTATCACAAGAAAACCAGGCTGACTCGATACCCCACCCAGCAGCATCAACTCCGTAGATGAAGTACTTGCGCTTGAGGATGCAGACCTGCCAAGCGCCGCAATAGACTGGCAGGAAGAGCTGAGCGATCGTATGGCTCAGATCGTGGACCGAAAGCGCAGTAGCATTTCCGGTCGTGAGGAGAGTCTATCGGCATATGTTCGCATCCTAACAGCCAAATATGTTGCAGAGGAGCTGTATGGAAAATCGGAGGAGCTTGTGGGTGCATTCCTCAAGAGCATAAAAGCGGAGAGCGGCGAGAAGGAGACTGTTCTAGCTCTCAAAGGTCCGTATCCGCCCCTAAAACCGCTAGACCAAACGCCTATCATTAACGCCTTCCCTTAGCTCTTATTCTTACAACCATTACCATACCCTCTGAGACAATATACGGCCTTATCGACCGTCCCCTTAAGCGCACCATCAACGACTCGGAGTCTAGTATCACCAAGAATACAGCAATACACGCACTCGGTTGTGCAACCTTTTACGGCGGTGCCTCCCTAGAAGAGACACAGGAGATAATGGACTACCTGCTCGAAATTATCGAGTCTGATGGAAACAGCGTTGGCTCGGGGGACGACGGTGCTGTGGTGACTGCTGCACTCGAGGAATGGGGCTTCTTGGCCACACAATTGGAGGATATGGAGGATACCACTGAGGAGGCCATGGAGGCATTTGTAGAGCAGCTGGACAGCAGCGAGCCAAGTGTACAGATTGCCGCCGGAGAAAATATCGCGCTCCTTTACGAAAAGTCATACACTGAGGCCGAAGAGGACGAAGAAGTCGAAAGCGAGGGTGACGAGGACCTAGAGGATGAAACTTCCCGCGACAGCCCCAAAATGATCAAGCGTTACGAACCCTACCGCCGTTTAGACAAACTCCGACATACCCTCTCCGACCTCGCTTCTATCTCCTCACGTCGTCTCTCTAAGAAGGACCGGAAATCCCTCCACACAAACTTCAGCGACATCCTCAACTCCGTCGAGAACCCGACGCGGGGCCCCCGCTACCAAAACGCCGTTAATCAGGAAACCGGGAAGCGCTACGGCAGTAGGTTGACTATCCGTATCCATCGCTCTGGTGTCATGAAGATCGACAAGTGGTGGAAGCTCCATCGACTACAGGCCCTAAGACGCATCCTGGCTGGGGGGTTCGTGACGCATTACGAGAAGAATGAGGTCATCTTTGAGAGTCTACCGTATGTCCAGCCATAACCGCATTTTGAGTTTTTACCTTGGGCCATTTATATGGCACACAGCACCCCACCCCGCTCCACGCTATATTCTGGAGGAGAAAGGGGATCCATGGAATCGACAACGGGCTAATCACCTCCTCGCTACTATCTAGGATCATGATACACAACAACAAATAACCCTACTTTCTTTCTCTCGGAAGGCAAACTACAGCTGTCTGCTTTTTTACTCTGGGGTTAACCGGGGAGTATAGCGGCCGGACCTTCTCAGGTCCCTAGGGCGGCAGGAACCCTAATTTTTATTTCTACCTTTATTTTTAAAAATTTTTTGGAAGGGGAGGGGGGAGGGGGTCTCATTAAAAAAAAAAAAAGGCATTCCACTACAAGTTTATCCACCATTATTATCATTATTATTATTAAAAAGGATGTGGAATGATACCGCATTTTTAAAGCATATTTTATACACAAGCAAAGAGGAAGAACATTCTGTATACATCACCCTTCTTTTCTTCCAGTTTTTTATTTTTTATTCTATTTATTTTGGCAATAGAGAGGGAAAATGAAAAGCATACAATTAAAAAAAACCAGACCTCAACTCCCTCTCTCACTCTCTCTCTCTCTTGTCTTAAAGCGTCGGCAAAAGTAGTAGGCTTTGAATACCCCGAACTAATTAGTTCTTCCTGGATGGGAAAATTAAAAAAAAAAAAAAGTTGGAAATTCTTGTTTTTGGTGTTTTTTTTTTTTCTGGTGTCGTCACGGAAATAACTGACTATATGAATGTATCCATTTTGTGCCTAATTGGGCATAGTTTTATTGCCTGCTTAGCTTTCATACTTATACATTTTTTGTAACTATCGCTTTTTTTAATTTCTATTTCCGCCCGTGCAGCCCCAATTCCCGCCCGCTTAAATTCAATACCAATTTCCATGTCGCTTTTTTTTTTTTTAATTTTATTCCCGCCTGCCTAAAGCCAAGTATTTTCTCACCTACGCAACCTCAATATTTCTGTATCGCTTTTTTATTTCTATTCCCGCCCGCGCAGTCTCAGTATTAATTTCATGCAGAGGAGACGCGAACTGTCGGCGATAAATTATGGTTGATAGACTACCTTCCGGTTCAATTACCACGTGGGTCTTACTTACTAATTGGCTATAACTCGAATGTCGCATTTGAGACCTCTATAGCCGGAGTCCGGGAACAAGCAGGCAATCTCTTGAATATGCTAAGGCTAAAGTGTAAAGCTGATCTAGAGAGACTACTCATATTCGCTGGTGGAGGAATTGTTGTTGCGGAGAGAGCAGTTGCCTCCTTGTCGAGATCGTAGTTTTTACAGAGGCTGACGCTATTATAGGCGCTGATGGAAGCTAGGTTGGGTGATGCATACGATAGCATCTGCACCGCAACGCTCGGCTTTACATTCTTGGAACACACCACTAAGGCGGAAACTACGCTAGCGGAGGTGACTGCTAACGAGTACTAGAGAAGCTTGTCGAAATCGTAGAGTCTGCGGCACGGGCTTCCACTAACCAGTTGCTGCTGGCGACTTTGAAGAATAAAGGAATTGAGGTTACGAAATGGCCTCCATATTCCTTAGACTTGAATCCAATTGAGCATGCTTGGAGGTATCTGAAGGAGCAATCTCAGAAATGGTCTCGTAGAGGAGAATTCTGTGCCCAGAGGACAGCTGTAACTAGCCTACCTCACGGCCACCTCTCGTTCTGACAATCAAGCGTCCTACCCACTTCCTGAGCTACCCACAGTACCCCGGGTTTGCCGTGGGGTAGAGGGGAAGTAAGTGAAGGGAAAAGAGGAACTTGATAGATTACTACGCGAGTGTTGAGGAAGTTTCTTCAGAATATTTTGAAGTGCTTCACAAAAGTATGCCCAACCACGTTCAAGCGGTTTCGGATGCTGATGGGTGGTGTGCATGTTATTAGGTTGTTTTTTTTTTGAAAATTCCTAGCTACTTCATTGTTGGAATTTATCAAGATTTAGGTGCGTGGGCACTTCTTCCAACGAACATCGCTAGGATAGTTTCCTCTATACCCCAAGACACACACTCTCCGATGCCAGTGCCCGCAATCGCCCGTTCCCGCCCGGGTTTGTCCTCTTCAGGCTCTAGGAACTCTACTGCGTTGCTTGCAATAAGAGCTGGTATGCCAACAGCTGATGGATTTCCTGGCGCTTTGGTGCTGGCATTGTCTACAACTGACACATCTACAGAGGTGATACAAACGCCAATTCAGAAACAGAGTCTAGTTACATAGCTACGTAGTTGCCCCCGAGCACGCAACCTTAAAGGGCTGCACCAGCAAACTTATCAGCGCCATAGCGGCATTCCGCCAATTCCAACGAACAGTCATTTCAAACAGACTCTCCAGCCATGCGCGTATTCCCGTTACCGCAAAAGCCCTTATCGATTTTTTCAGCCTTGCCATCTGTTGTCTGCTCTGCTTTGCCGCTGGTTGACTGACTGCCTTGGAAAAGTCTGTCCTGGACAGAAGACGTGTCGTAAAGGTAAACATTCAACATTGGGCTATTTATTCCCATGCTATAATTGGTTCAGTTTCATGGTTCCAGATATTTAGTAATCACGTACCCTGTATGTGACTTTTCATCATCGTTGTGCATTGAGTGCGGGGAATTCATTGCGGTTTTCTTAGACTGTCTAGCTATGGAGTCTCGCTACAGAAGCAATCGATAAATCGCAGGTTGTTCGATCAGTCGAGTTTGGAGTTGAATGTTCATATTCTCCAGGTGGGAGGCAACAGCTTGCTTTATATGCCATGTCATATGGGTTATGCCACTCCGATTCAGAGCCACTCAAGTTAATATCTAGTTCTAGTGACAATGCCGACAGGGCGGTGGTGATGCTCCGTGAGTGTGACATTCCCGCTGTGAATGCTTTTTGACATGAAATCATATGGAATCCCCTGACCCAATGGACAAATAGGATGGGCAAGCAGTGCACCATTCGTGCTTCTGCAAGATAAGACTTCCCAAGCCCTCCATCCAATAGAGAGAGCCACAGTGAGATTCCATGCGGGTTTTAGGAATGTTCCGTTTACCATGCACAAGGCTGCTGAGGCTGCTGGGCCCGATGGGGCTCACGCGTCCATTCCAACGTCGGTAACTTTGCTTTCGTCCCCCGACACCGGGTTTACGCAACCAAATTCGAATCAAATAGTGAACACGTGTGGCGCACGAGGTCCAGTCTATCACGGATACGGGGATCTGGGTGCCCGATGAGCATTTTCGAGAACCCGAGCAAACCGAGATGGTTTCTGATGGAGCATTGCTGCCAATCGTCCAACGGGATGGAGACATTGTTTCGAGAGACGCATCAGACGACGGGATCAACGATGTCTGGCCATTTCTCACGTCATCTTCAATATATGCCTGACTATAATGGAGAAGTTGAAGGTAAGTCACTAAGCTATACATACAGACACTCTATCTGGATACACTGACTAGGCTCTCGCAGATCCGTCTAGCATCACCGATATCACTTCCGAAGGCCAAATGCTTAGTATGGGACAGCCAATTACCTTCACGCCAAGAACCCTTGCCGCTGCTGAAGCCCCGCTATGTGAAGTCCCAGACCCGGACGCAGCCCCAGTGCCGGATTTTTCATTTGTACTACCACACCGCACTCGGTGTCCGAAGGAACCTCCGCTGGTAGATGCATAGTGAGAAGATGTATAAGTCCCGGTTCACAAAGTGGGGTTTCACAAAGAACTCTAAAGAAGGGGAAAGAGGTGCCAGAGGCGGTCAGCATCACGGCACTGCTCCGCGGCGAAGACAGAAGACAGAAGAGACCGCTTGTCGCACGAAGTCCCACCAAAAGCTTTGTGCGGAGACGACCTCATTTTCCGACAGCACCTGCATTGGTACTCCAAAGCCCGAACAGGTATCGCCGCGCCGAGCTCACCGTTCACTGCGTCCAGAACTACATATCTACGCTATTCCAGAGCAGGGGATGGATGGCAGACATGTTCAGTATATCTCCACACGCCGGAACTGCCGATCACAGTGCGGCATGGCGGCATATTGAGGATCAGTGCTTTGGCGTATCTGTTCTCATCCAAAGCTCATCCATGAAACACACTTTCCAGACTCTTGACAGGGTCTTCCAAAGCCTCAAGTCCCTTGCCGCGTCTTGTGGCCCCAGCATAATGGTCAAGTTCTGGCCAATGTGCCATAGGCTTCATGGCATATGCGTCGACATCAACAATTACCAGCTTCTGTACGAGTTTTTCCGCAATTTCCGAGAGTTAACAAAAAACTATTTTGGCACCAAACATCCAGTGTTTCTGCTTCTAGACGCCTTATCCCATGCAGAATGGGACGCGATGATTAGCACATTGCGGGTCGGCTATCTGAAGTCTATCCATTGCATGGAGTCGGTCATGGGTACCGATCATGCTATAGTCCTGTCGATGTGGTCGAACTACATCAAGTATTGGGACAAGCAAGGCCTACACCAAGCAATCTTTATTGCAAATTTCACACGGCTTTTAGCCGCTGCTGACGCCCGCTTTGGGGGGAATTCGGAGAAAGCGATCTCAGTCTTGCACGGCTTCACCTATGCTGCATTCTACAACTTCAGCGACCACGCGTTGAGCCGACAGCTAGCGGGAAACTTGCTCGAAAGGACGAGAGAAATTCCTCACATAAACAACGAGTACCAATGGGGCGTCGAGTCTCAAGCCTTTGCCTTTGCTTCCAAGGTCCTGGCACTGCTCTGTCTCCAGGGAAATCAAAGAGATCAGAGTCAAGCCTACTTGATAAACGCGATCTCTCGTTTAGAGAATGGCGATAGGGAGTGTAAAACTCGAGCAGTCATGCTGGCGGAGGACCTAGAGGGCTGGCTAACAAGCTGGAATGACGTTTATAGTGTGGAGGCACTGAGACACAGGCGGATGAGACTCTTGTCCATTCTGTCAGATGATAAATAAAATATCTTATCGAGGTCGGCTCAAGCAAACCGTGATCCATAATCCCGAGACTCGACCCATGAGCCCATGACCCTACTACATCCTGAGTGTCCTTTTTATATTTGATATTGATCCTGTCTCCCCCTCTCATGCTTAATGTTGATATTGTCCCCACTCTCATATATATATATATGTACACCTGTTCTGAAAAATGTCTCGTCTTATACCTCTTCCCCCCCCCCCCCCCCCGGCCCTCTTCCAAAAAAAAAAAAAAAAAGAAGCCTGATACAGCAAAACAATACAGTACCAAGCAAATTTTTTTTTAACTTTATTCTATATATATATAATTTTTTTTTTCGCTATATCTATTCATTCATTCATTCGTTCAGGGAACGCAGTATATCTTTTATTTATTATTGGTTTGGTTTTAAACAAGAATGACTGACTAAAGCTAGTAGGCTCACTAGTCATACATGTAGCTTGTGGGCACACCTTAACTGCTCAACGCTAAAATGCTCATTCTTAACTGAGTGTTAGTGGGGCGGGGCCTAAGCGCGGCCTCTATTGCGGTATGTAGAACCTCTATACATGTGCCATAACCCCCAACCCCCCCAAGCTATGCGACGCTCGCTCGGCGATTTTTTCGTCAGAACCCGAAACGCGCTCAGATTTTTTTGCCCAAAAACGGGCCGAAGAAGCCATCGAGCGCGGAAAATCTGTTGGTATCCCATGATGTTGGTGGAACGGAATCCCAAAGATTACGACGTGCTTGATGAACAAGGACGTGGACCACCACGGTGTACTCGAGTCTGGAATCTCGAAGCTCGTTGGCATACCCTATCTCAAGTAAGGAACGAAGGCCGAGGCAGAATACATGCCCAGGAAAGTGTGCGGGTTTTCTTTACGGACCGGGATTCCGCATGGTATTTTCCGTGTCTTCTGGAAAGGGCGCACTGGGTTTTTTTTTCATCGTCGGGGAGGTTTTGTTGCGCTCCCGTGCTTCTTCTACTCAATCAATCAATCAATCAAAATCCCACCCACTCACTCACCCAACTCAATACACAATACACATATACTAATAACAACAACAACAACAACAATCCTCTCTCTATTTATCATACTATACTATACTATATACACACTTTCCCAATCGACCCATCACGAGACTGTTGTAACCCCATACACACCCTCTCAAAAAAATTCTAGGGCCCCTGATTCATTCAACAGCTGCCAATTTTCCTTTCATACCCCCCCCCCCCCCCCTACTACTACTAGTACTACTTATTCCCCCTCTGCTTAGTTTTGGTTTTATTGACCCTGCTTTTCGTTCCCCCCCTTTTTTTTTTCTTTGGAAATGGGGGAAGTTGCCGCCCCGGGGGGGGTGGCCTTCCCAAGTCGCAATATAACTCAAGTGGTAGTAGGGAGTAATGCCTCAGCTATTCCTATTCTAATTGGTTATGTCTTTTTTAATTTGTTTTTGGCAAGTAGCAATAGTGATACAATACAAACTGAGGAATACGTTAAATAGACGGCAAAAACGTGCATTCTAGCAATCCCTCATATGTCTGTTGATAACGATAAAGACACAATCCAAACTCCACAAGAGAAAAAAAAAAAAAGCCGCACCGTTACGCCTAGTCTACCTCGGCGTGAAACTAAAACAAAAGGAAAATACTAGGCGATTTGATATGGCAATAACAAAAGAAAAGATCCTGGGTGATCCAGTACGATCAGCTTCTGCCGTGATTCTGAGATGATATTAAAACTGCTGGGGCAGTGGGGGGGGTTTCTAAGCTTTTGCGTCCTTGCCACTATTGACTAAATATTGC
>JAJDFE020000388.1:0-35944 GCA_021527465.2 Geoglossum glabrum | reverse complement strand
GTTCAGCTTGATAAATCGAGCAAGCTCAGTCGCAGTTGAAGGAGAGCACAATATCGAGGCTATGGCTTGCGCCGGGTCTTGGAAGTGAACACACAACCCTGGCGCTTGGCACCGCCCCGCGATTCCTATTCAACACCCACCATCATAAGGGAAACCAGATGTTCTTGATATAAAACCTCTTTAATTTCGAGAGACAGTGCCGTAAGATCCAGTATGATGCTAATTCTTCGTTTGAGCAATGCGGAGGGGTGCTGATTCAGGCTCCCTTCAGTTTTTGCACTCGAGCAAGTCATATTAAAACTGTTGGAGGACAAGGATCACAATGTAGGCAGTACGATGTAGATGGACAATAGACTTGATTCAATTCTTTGTGACAGAAAAGTGGGCGACGCCCCTTAACTATGCGTCCAAGACTGCGAACCCCTTGCTTCGTGACTCACATCGTGGCTCACAGCGGCATCACCAATCGACAGTAGCAATATGTTTAAAGACTGAATTCGAGATTGAATTCGAGACTGAAGGTTGGTCTGTCGATCAGCGATTCCTACCACGGGGAAACTCCGGCGCGCTCATGCTAGCGATTGCAGCATAAGGTGTACTTCGGAAGGACATGAGATATTCCAAGGAAGATATACCCAGGCTCTGTTGGTAGAGAGCAGCGATACTCCTTAGAATGAAGGCGTAGGAATTTAGTCAAGTGCTTGATTCTCTTTAGCTTTATTCTATGAGCGTTGTCGTTGTTCTTCACCCTTTCTTTTGGCTTCTCGCTTTGAAAGGCGATATAGAAATGCCGCCACACGAGACCGGCCACAGCTGATGTATCAACCCCTTAGAAACGCAGCACAGAGAAAGCTGATTTAAGACTTATCTACCCTTCGGGACCCTAAGGGCAACAGCATGCACCGGAAGGCGGAAGTATAGCCTTCATCCCCAAGCCAAGCTAATATATGCCAGAGCGTCAGAGACAGAGGCTAGGCTACCGTTGAAGATCCCGCTCGTATCCTCTCCCCTCTTCGCATTCGAAATGTCACGCCATATAATGTCAAATCACGTTCCAGAAGGAGTGGATGGCAGAGTAGCGACTGCTGGCGATGAAGTGCTGCTCTCACTCTGCTGCTAGGTCTGTTGTTGTAAATAGGAGGATTCCTTTGCTTAACGAGGATAGTGCAAAGACCAGGGTCATTCATAGATCTTTCAGGGGACCGGGTAGCTGATAGATTCAATCCCTTGGCTAGCTAAAGGCATCCGTTTATCTCGTTGATATCACGGTGGTAAACGTGTTGGCGCAGTCACACATGCAATGCAATGCAGTTCACCCGAAATAAGGATAATTCAGCTTCATATCACCAGATTTAAGGGGGTTTCCGTGCCGCGTTCCTCTAACAGCCCTCCTACACGAATTCAATCCCTTGTTTGGCTGGCCCTGAGATCACAAGCGGTAGGCATAATGGTGGAGTCAGAGCCCCAATAGGAGAAATCCTTTCGCTTGATAAGGATTGGGGCCCGTTTGTGGGTGTTCAGGGGAAGCACAACCCCCCCGTTCAGCTGACAACCCCTGGGTAATTGGCGTATGTCGTCGTAGTTCCCGTACAGTCTCCTGCATAGATTCGATCCCTTATCTGGCTGGCCTCCGAGACCACGGGTGATAGGCATGACGGTGGGATCAGAGCCTATTCACAGATGTTCCGGGAATACGACCCGCTCCTATCCAGCTGACAACCCCTGGGTAATTAGCCTGTGCTGTCCCATAGAGGTAGGCCGATAGTTGGAGGATCGGATCCGCTGATACTCATGGTACAGCCTCTGGCATCCCCGAAAACTATCCTAGTGTGCCTCATCCCATCGGACGATTAGTTTAAACGTTCTGCCGCAAAACTTGCACTTCCATACGCTAGGCTGAGCCGAAGAAAGATCATTCTCAGCCCACTGGCACTGTTCCCCAATGGGTAAAGTCTTGTAGGTAGTCCTGTAGAGGTAGATCGACATGTGTCGAGAGCAGGGTTGGAGAAGTGGATCTGCTGACTCTCATAGCGCAGCCTCTGCCATTCCCGAGGGATTTGCACCCTAATTGAAGGATCAGCGGACCTGTCCGAAACGACCCTCATTATAGGGGGGCTAGTCCAATACCTGCTAACGCAATCCAAGTGAACCCCTGAGACGCTGCGCTGCCCGAGCATCGGTCTGCCTTGCCTGCTAGAAAGGAGGCATTCTATCGTCTAGCTAGGTAAAAGCCGTGATGCTAATCTCCCTGGATTGGCCAAGTGACAAGGTTTGCGGCAGCGAAGGCTTGGGCGGAAGGAGGCCACCCATATCCAACCAACCCTATTCTCCAATTGGATCCGCCTGACTCTATGCCTGCTGTCCACGCTCTTCCTGTAGCCCAACCAGCACAAGATATGATATTCACCGTATCCCACCCCTTAGTCTCGTAGCCTATACAATACTCGAATGAATACGAGAAATTCCGTCACCCTTCTCCTAAAGGCGGGTCTCGCACCGACGAAAAGCTCAGTAATATTCCGGGTCGGACGGTCCGCGATCCCGCCTCGCTCGTAGGCGCCTCGCTCGTAGGTCCTGCAGACCCTCGTAGGTAGCCCCATTGAGGCGGACCAACAAATCTTGGGGGGGGTATTGGAGAAATTAAGGCCCTCGTGGCACACCCTGAGGGATTCACAAAGGGTCAGTTGAACATTCCCGTGTGCCACAAAACGACCTGTTGGGTGATATCCGCCTAGTCTAGGTAGCTCCGATATCCTAAGGGTTAATATATTTGGTGTTGGTGGAACTTCAACCGTCCGAGCATCAGTCTACCTTGCATATTGATAGACCGATAGTGTGAAGTCTGCCTTAGACACGGAAAAGAGATAACCCCGATTCCCAACGTCCGTAGCCATACAAGCCTAAGTCCCTGCCCATAAATAAGATAAGGGCAATCGGTGGCGATGTCTACATCATATTGTCTGTTTGAATGATACAGCATCGGATAGACGCTTCCGGTAAGAAAAGTGGCCCGCCCCGTCCCGCTCGGGCTATTGAGCAGGTTGAGATACTAGTGCTTTTCGCTGGATAGTCCAATAGAGCAGAACGAATTCTTGACCTATTACGACACAATCGCTCCATTGCTAACCGTAAGACAGTGACACAAAAATTGTCAGCACAAGACATAGAGAGAATTCGGGATGCGGAATGCCTACACAGTGCCAAGGGAAAAGCCCTCTCAGATTAAAGGGACCTGAGGTTGAAGAAGTGGCGGCCTAGACAACAATTAAGAAATCTACTCCCGCCCGCAGCTCCCTTGGGCCTCTGTCACATGACTGATTAAAGCGGCCGCGCTCCTTCCTAGAGACGAAAGCGACAACTCGGGTGTCCTCAAAATTGGGGACAAACAATATGGAGGGTTTGGCCGCCGTTTTTGAAGGCATTTCCACACCAACATTGCCGCTCTTAATATTTTTCCAGTGTTACCAACCTCTCTCTTTTTTGAGTAACAATCTTCCCATCTCGATATATTGCGGTACGCAGACTCCGCTTCTACCTGCACATTTGAGCATAGACCCAGTGTATGAGTTTCCTAGTCCTTTTTTTTTTTTTTTTTCATCTCACAACTCACCACCCATGGCAAATTGATAGCAACAGCAGCACACCGTCAGGAGGACCCACCCCATTTTTCCCACCCCACGCGTCCACACCCCCGCACAGAAAACTTCCAAAAGGGAATTGGAAAGAAAAAAAAAAGGAACAATCCAAACCCCATGGGAAGGCCCGCAACAGCTCGTCTCGAAGAGCCTATAGTGGCAGTGGAGGTGGCAGAAGCCGGGGACACGGCGACTATCAAGCAGATTACCGATGCGGCGTACTCCAAGTATATCGAGCCGCTGGGCATGTTGCCGGCGGCGATGAAAGTCCAGTACGACACGCTCGTCGCGGCGCAGAAAGTCTATGTGCTGCGCGTGGGCGGCGATGTGGTGGGCTCGGTCATTCTCTCTAGAGGCGGCGGCGGAGACGACAGCGACTCGGTCACGGTCAATAACCTCGTCGTGGCTCCAGCGGCTCAGGGCCGCGGCTTCGGACGCTTGCTCATGAAATATGCAGAGGATAAGGCGCTGGGGCAGGGGCTTGCGGCTGTTACGCTCTTTGCAAACGAGAAAATGTACGACAATATTGCCTGGTATACCAAGATTGGCTTTGTTGAAACGGGCCGCAGGAAAGAGGACGGCTTTAATCGTGTGTATTTTCGCAAGAATCTCGTTTGAATGCTAGAGGACAGGCCGAAAAAACATCGTATACAGATTTTATCATGGAGGGGAAAAAAAAGGGGGGTGGAATGCTAGCATCTTTGCATAGAACTTTGAGGTAGTCTATTAGAGTAAGGACATACAGGTACTCGGCATTGGCAATCAACTTCTGCTGAGCTCGAGCTTGATGGACTCTGTTGTCTTGACCAGGTCTTCTCTATCCCGTCCACCCCACACATATAAGATCGGCCATATTTAATTGTTCACCAACATTCATCACCACATTTAAGACCACCTTCCCCGAACGAATTTCCGGCGAAAGAAGGCAATATAAATCCTCAACTGCTCCATTATACGGAAACGCCGCAAATTCAGCCAGCGGGGGGAACCCTCGCTGCGTGAAAAAAAAAAAGTGGTCAGGTAACAGGCAGAATGGTATGGAGCTGGTGAATCTCGGATTCAGGTCCACCACCACCACCCATTGCTTCCCCCTCCTCGTCGATGGTAATGTCCAGTCCCGCCCAGCCAACGAAAGACTCGGGGACAAGTCTGGTTGTTTGACGCTCGGTATCCCTAACGAGACTCTTGAGTGTCGATTGTGCACTGTAATCGGTGCTCCCGCCCGTCCAGTGACCGCTTGCAGTGAGATTATGCACCGTGACCGCCACGAGAAGGGGATTGTCTCGGCCTCCCAACCCCCCCCCCCCCCGCGGCACCGACAACGAAATGGGGGGCTGAGGACGTGAACTCCCCCACAACCCCAAGCAACACCGCGCCATCGTGCCCCCCGGCGGTGACGAGCCATGTGCCATAACCAGCGGCAGCAAGAGGCAATATATTTTTACCGCGAAGGGTAGATCTCTGCTGATCAGGACGGAATCATGCGCCTTTTTATTCAGAAAGGGGTGTGAAGGTTTCGGGATTCCCACAGGAAGGGGGGGAGAGCACAGATAACGTTCCCGGTGGCGGAGTCAATTGGCCGTTGTGGAAGCGCGTTCATTCACCGCTGAAGACCAATGAATAGCGCTATATCTCAAACATTTGCCCAAATTGGCTGTTGTGTGACTGTGACTTTCACTGTTCTTCGAAAAGAAGGGACGAGGATGGACTTTGCTCGTCGAGATACACAACGAGAGATGCGAATCGGCAGACAAGTGAATAGAGGGTTTTTTTTTGGAGAGTTGGGGATTAAAATTAGAGACGGTTAAAGCCACTATCTAGCTTCTATGCACTTCTAATTGAAGAAAAAAAAACTCCCCCCAAAATGGGAGCCTTCCTCATACCGCAACGGGCAACCATACCTGTTCGCTAAGAAGCGGGTCCTTGGCTTGGAATTTGCGCAACCAAATCAGCCAATCTTGACCACTCCGTTGGGCTTAATAGCAAATTGCTTTAGATACAGGTAGTCGTCCATGTTATCCTCAACATTCTTCTGGATTAATGCTGCGGCCTCCTTTCCATACCTTTCAGTCCATTCAGCTATGTCTGCTTCAGGGGTCGTCATTTTCTATATATTCGAAGTTGTCAGATACAGCGAAGGTTGTGAGTGCATAGAATCCCGATGACTTACTGAAGGCTGTGCTTTGAGCGAAGTGCTTTGTAACGCAACGTCGTGGAATGGTGCCCAGTTTTTGAACACGTCTTGAGCTCGTTGCTGATCTTTCTCTGTACCCCATTGCAGCGAGCCACAATCGAAAGCAATTCCAACCGATGAGCAGAATCTTTCGACGGTTTTCTCTGGATGCGCCAGAAGGTCATCGGCATCAACAACGCATATTTCGTTGCCAGAGTTAGAACCGATCTGCCCGATGCACATGAGGTAATCGAATAATCTCCGCAACTCTTTATAGCCAGCATCAGATGATTTAAATCCGTGCCACCCAGTCGTGAAGGACTTTGGCGGTACGGAGCATTTATAGAGGCTAGGGATACTCTGTCGAGGATTTCGGATGAGGAAAGCGAAACGGAATTTGGAAAGAATCTCGCGGGTAATCACAGTCGGGTTCCGAAACTTGCCCTGCTCCCGAAGCACTGCAGTTCCATTCCAGGCCTCATTTCCCTGCGAACTCAGAGAGGGAGCCGGATGTGGAGTCTCTCCATGAAGTGGCATCAGACACTTTGCCATATCTTTGATGAAGACTTGCTTGCCCTAAGGTATGTATGTATATATCATTAGCTCTCGGCATAAGGGCTTAACCGTATCCGGCCTTGTCTTCATGCTGCGGAGGCACTTACATGAGTTATGGCATCATTGATAACCTGCAGTGCGGTCCGGTAGGTATAAGATTCATATCCGTTCTCGATCCTCATTTTCTCGATATCCTCATATCTTTCGCTCAGCTTTTCAGGCCCCCAATGGTAGGCATCCGAAAACGGCTCATGGACACAGATGATGTCCTTTTCCCTGGTCAGGAACACCTAGCCCCATTGTCAATTAAATGTTCCAATATCAATATTGTATTCTACTGGATAGAAAGAATAGGCGGAAAACATGAGCTTGGTAGCTTACTCTCTCAAAAGCAGTTGAGATGGATCGGGGGTGGGTTACGAGGAATATGGGTTTGGCGAAAGACGAGGTATCAACATCAATCATCTTTCAAACGGTTTGTGAGCCAAATCCTATCTTTTTAAAAATCGTTTTCGTGAAAATGATAGTTGGCCGCACGGTTGTACTTGTATGCCTTCTGGGTTTCGCTTCCGCGGTCAACTGGGACTTCAATTGCTGGGGGCTCAGCCTTTTCAACTTGGTTCAGAAGAGGAGAAGAGGGGGGTTCGATTTGTTGGCAAGATCTCGTACGCTAGAAAGTGAGACATGCCAAGCCCCGTGTTCCGGTATATCTTGGCCGTCTGGCCGGGCAAGAAAGTTTCATTTGGCCCCTTTTTCACATGATTTAGGTACTTTTTCGTTGAATTTGAAGTTTCCCGGCCACGGCAAGGTTCAAAATAGTTGTACTAGTAACCAATGGGCACGCCGCTTCTCCTGCCGATTTAGTAGCTGAGCTAGTAGAGCGACAGTTGACCCCTCAGCCGCATAAGCTCTACCTCCTCCACGGCGGCTCCTGAGGTGATGCCCCTGGCCTGCCGGCTGCGAATCTCGTCGGTGATGACCTTCCGCCGCCCGTATATCACCTGTTCTCTGTGCTTTCGGCGCCAGCACAGCCCATGTATATCCTCCAAGCCTTGTATAGCGTGGGTTTTCTTCAGGGATTTCACGTTGGCCGGTAAACATCTTGTTGATCCAGTCCAGCTGCGTATCATACGCCATCTCCTTTGCGGCATGCTCGCCCTTAGGAAAGTGGAGGTTACACCACAGCTCACGACGGCGGAAGCAAGGAGGCGGATCGCCGGCGATGACCCGCCGGTAGAAGAGCTAGAAGGCCGTGGAGGCCATGGTGCAGAGCAGTGGAGCCCCCACTAGCGGAGGAACCAGATCGCCCTGTTTTCAGATATAAGCTCGCCGTCTTCGAAGCCGTGGTCCACACAGAAATCCCGCCATTCCTTCTGCTTCGGCTCGTAGGCCTCGTTTTTGTTCTTCGGCCGCGAAGAGCTCGGCCTCGAGGGCGGCACGGCGCTCCGACTTGCTAGGGAAGGCTCCATCAGCCTTATGTGCGGTACTATACGGGCGTAGCTGAGGTTGTGTGTAGAGGGAGAGACGTTAAGGTTGTGATAGAGGAGACGGCCGCCAAGGCGAGGCCGTCGGATACCCGCGAATAACCGCAAACTATCGCGATCGGATTCAGCACCCAATATCGGGGCGATCTTCCAGGACGGGACGGGCCGGATAGTGGGATCGACAGTGATATCTTGGCGTCTTGCGTGTCGTTTGTACAACGTAATACGTGTACTCGTTAATACGTGTAATCCGTAATACGTGTACTCCTATATCAGGCCAATGAGCAGCCGTGAAGAGATGATGGTGAAAGTGGGGAATTGTAGACCCATTGGGATGGGGACACCTACGTCTTGCTGCCATCGCTGCTACTGCTGTTCCACCGTCCTCCTATTACTGCTCTCTTACTGCCGTCATTAACGCTCTTACTACTGCTGCCCCCTCAAAAAAAGCAAGCACAAACACTGTACAAATGTTTTGACACATTGAAACAGCACATGACACGATATGATATAAAAAGAGCAAAGAGTAAGGCAACAAAAAGAGCAAAAAAGCGCGTCAAAGAAAGCCTTTGCGTCTCTTCGTTCCTCAAGGCGCAAAGGACAGAGAAAACCAAGTTATAGGATTGGTATTGATATCCCTATTCCCAAATTGTTGAACATACTTCATTATGGACAAATCTCACACTGCTCACCTTGAAACTTTGAGCTTCGCAAAACTAGCAAGCAAAGACAAGCCCGAGCTTGCCAAACTTCTTGATGCTTGCCAAAAACAAGGCTTTTTCTATCTCGACGTTGCAGACTCCAAGGTTTCCCATGGGTTAGAAGATCGATTGAAAGCACTCCTTCTGACGAAACAATGGTTCGAACGTCCCACTGAGGAGAAAATGAAGCACTATCAGGATTCTGTTACCAAAGGGTAATTATCAAGGCCAATTTGTTTTGGAACTTGACAGCGCTCATCGGATGACAGTTACAAACCTCCCGGTAGCTTGGCCGGAGTGGTGAAGCAAACGAGAGATGGGTTTGAGAACATCAAGGTGAGTTTCTCCTCAACCTGCAAATCCCCCAGAGACTCGAGTTAATTGCAGTGACAGATGCCCCGAGACGATTTCATTAATGGCACGGACTTCCTCCCCGAAGGCCTCAAAGCCGAAATCGACCTCTTCCGCCGCGATCTCGAATCCGCCCACATCGTCACAACAACCATCCTCTCGTGCCTTTCCGATCTCCTCGAGCCGTCGGTTCGATTTGAAGACTATCATCGCGGCAAATTGGCCTCTCAATCGACTATCATGTACTTCCGGTACGCAAAACCATCCAAAGAGAAGGGTAGTGGCGTCGGCCACAACATGCACACCGACCTTGGCACTCTCACCCTCCTTTACTGCGAAGAATGGGGCCTCCAAGTATACAGTAAGGAGACAGACTCCTGGGCGTACGTCCTGCCGAAACCTGGGCTTTACGTTGTCAACGTCGGCGACGCGTTGCGCTTCTTCTCTGGTAACCGGCTGCTCAGCGCGCTGCACAGAGTTGTGCCAGTGCCAGGACATGAGGCTCATTGCCGATACTCCGCCGCCTATTTCCTACGCCCAGAGAACGAGGTCAAGTTTCAGACGAGTGAAAACACTGTTGTGTCAGCGCTGGACTGGCATGATCGTAAGTACGCCATCTTCAAGGCAGATCATGCGGAACAGGAAAAGAACACCGTTCTCACGGGTGGAATTGGCCCGCGAGCATAAGGCTTTTATTGGGAGGAAATGTGCATGACTGAGTAGCGATTGTTTCGATTAGAATATTACGTATTCTCAATGACAAATCTTCTTACTCATACCAACTGCTCCAATCTGAGGGTGAAGCATAGCCAGGTGCACACTAGCGACGAAAGTAATGCTGCACTAATTCACTCCAAGAATCCAAGTCAGACGTTTAGATGGAGGTTATTCGTGAGTTTATTCGTCGTCGTTTAAGAAAAGAGATGACGCATGATACAGCAGCCACGGCAAGCTGTCTATCCCTTCAGTTCCTTGACCAGCTCATACTCTGCCTCTAACGCGCATTTGAGCTTTCCTGCCAGCCAAATATACTGTTCTAAGCTATTGTGCAGCTGCACGCTAAAACGGAATATACGCTTCGGGTAGTGTGGCCAGTGGTAGCACTGAACCTCAGCTCGATCCTTCTCCCATAGCGTCTTACACAGCGGCAGAATGCCTAATGCCTCGGGTAGTACGGAATCTGGAAGTGGAAAGACTGCCATGTTGGCAATCATATCATCCGGACAAGGAGTCTCGATCCCAAGAATCTCTAGGACTCTCTTCCTAGCTTCTACGGCAAGATCATGATTTCTCCGGACCATTGCCGCATGTCCGCCGGGCAGCGCTGTTTCGAGGAACTCGATGATCTTAGGCATGCTATGCGCACCTGAGGGATCATGACACCCATTCCATTCAAAGGTGTGTTCCAGCCAAGTGTACGCTCCACCATCACCATCCCGCCAATGGCCAGAGCGTGCAATAATCAGAGGTTTGAGGCGATTAATTCTGTCTAGGCGAGCATACATGAACCCGACTCCACGAGGGGCGCACATCCACTTATGGCAGCTTGTGGTATAGTACGCCGCCCCGAGATCGTGAAGGTCAACTTGAACCTGGCCTGGGCCATGGGCACCGTCGACGAGAGTATCAATTCCGCGGTCCGCTAGCTCCTTGACGATACGCTTGATAGGGAAGACCAGGCCGGAACGACTAGTAATGTGATCGACGATTGCGAATTTTGTCCGTTCAGTTACGCATGCTAGGATGCTTTTGATGATTTCATCTGGAGAGGCGACCGGAAACGGTACTTTAGCAATAACGACCTTTGCGCCATCACGGTTGGCAACATGCTTGAGCAACAGGGTAACAGAGTTGTAAGCATGATTGGTGGTTAACAACTCATCACCAGGCTGGAATAGCTGACTTTGAGTGATGATATTGAGGCCTAGGGTCGAGCCAGGAGTGAGCAGCAACTCGTTGTAATCGGCATTGACGAACTTCGCCAAAGCCTCTTTGGCTGCGCGGTGCCGAGGCGACCAATGTGACAAGAAAAATTCAGGAGAGCCGCGATCAAGATCCCATCGTAAAGCATTCTGATGTTCAAGCACGGCTATCGGACAGGCGCCAGAAGAGCCATGGTCCATGTGGACAACATCTCGTCGAAGGGCCCACTTCGAAATCATAGGGTCGGGCTTGGGGAGATCCTCAGGTATGAGCAGCAAGGAGTCGTCCGGGGCCGCCATTATACAGGCAAAACTCTGGTAGGTCTGAGGGGAGTGGTTTGAGTAAGAATGATGAGGGCAACAGTCTCTTTTTTTCACGTGTCTAGAGTAGGAGTGACACCAAAACAGTTGATAACAATAAGGGTCGATTGATTGACTGTATCCCACTCGATTCTAGATTTGTCGACGCAGGTTAGACATTATCCTGATCCACCTATAACCTTCGTACCGAGTCACGCTCCCTACCAAGTCCAATAGCTCTTTGCACTGGGTAACGTTCTTATATTAGGTTTCTACAAGCCCAACAGTTCATATATTATAGCAACCTTTTCTACAATGTATATATACATATATATATATATATATTTTGATAGAGATAAGTTACTCGTTAGACTGTTTTCACAAAATACGGTAGGCTATTGGAAAGGCTAAGCCGATCAAACTTATTTATTAACCGGTAGAGCTTTGTTGGTGGTAATAAATAATTATATCAAAACTGGTTTTTAAGGCTAGAGAGGGAGAGTGTAGATATACTAGACTAGCTCTTGCTATAGGATTTAGGTCAGTTAGGATCCGCCAAAGAAGGTGTCTAATTAAAGGTATTGGTAATCACCCTCACCCTTCTAAAGCGGCGTCACCTGGATGAGGTCTTGTATTGCCCAGCAGAGCCGCATCATCCATCTGCTCAGCCCCAGAAGTCTTGCGATTACTGACTCGCTGCGCCTATCGACAGCATTAACCTGCTCCCACCTGTTACGGAGTACTGCCGTACAACGCGTTTTCCAGGACTGCATATGGAGCACATGCTCCGTAGACTAATATAACCTGCAGAGCCATGTCAACTCCCCCGCCGCCTGCTGACGGTGGTCAGCATGCATCCCTATCCACAGAAATTCCTACGCACGGCAGTCTCGACGCTTCGTCAAGACCAGCTCTCGAAACCCTCATTGATCACCTTGTTGCGTCTAAGCGCTCGCTTTCGTCCATTGATCTTGTCTGGCGCGCCAATGAGCTGGTCACTTCTGCTCGTGCGGCATTGGAAGAGTGTGTGATCCTCGGGGCCAGGAGCGGCTTCCTGAAGCAGGGGATCGCCGGACAGGCAAAGGTCCTGCGCAGGGTGCGAGATGGAATTGAGGATGTGGCGAGAGAGGGCCAAGTGGAGTTTGAGGTAGCGCCTCCCATCGGAGGCTTTGGAGCGGAAGCGGGTCTAATGGCGCTCACGATAGGCTGTGTTGCGCGAACTAGATGCTGCGGATGCGAGACTTCAACGGACGCTCGATATTCTGCGATCTACTGCTGTGGAACCGGGCTTCCGGCCAACTGATGACGAACCAAAGACCCTCCATGACTTCGTCGACGACCAGGGCGTAGATAACCTGAAATCTAGCATCCGGAGCTCAATCGACCAAGTCCAAGAAGCCCAAAAAGACTTCGGGTACTCCATCTCCTCCTTCGACTCTGATCTCCTAGCCATCGAAAAAGCTATAATATCTATCACAACATCTTCGCCTTCCTCAAGCGATGTGCTTGAATCCCCCATCCCTTCACTTCTCCGTAGCCTTGAATCTCATGCAAAAGAAATGGCAGTTCTCCTCCAATCTCTGGTTCGTCACTTCGACCTCTGTGTCACAGCCATTAAGCATACTGAAGGTGGAGGAGCCGCTGCTCGCAGCATTACTGGTGATCTGCCTAAAGGCATGGGCGTTATGGATCGTGGTAGCAGCAGTGATGATGATAGTGCTCCACCCGAACCAATCACCGACAAAGAGCGGGAGGACATGCTCGATGTGCTCTCGAAAGACGCCGCTGAAGTCGAGGATGTGGTAATCGAGATCCGGGATCGCCTCGCGGAAATGGAATCACAATTTGACCCCGTCTCTTCGCATGTCAACTATCTCTCCGGCGTCCACGAAGACGCCATCGCCGCATTTCGGCTCCTTGAGGAAATTAGCACACGACTGCCAGTCTATGTGTCGAGCAGCCGGGAGTACCTCGTGCGCTGGGAGGACGAAAAATTTAGGATCGAGTCACGGATGGAGGATCTCGATGGATTGCGGGAGTTTTATGAGGGATTCCTAAAAGCATACGATGGGCTGATCATCGAAGTAGGGCGTAGACGTGGCGTGCAGGTTAGGATGGAAGCTATTATCCAGGAAGCGATGGTCAAGGTGGAGCAGCTACATGATGGTATGTTTGTTGTCTATTCCTAGCTGAAGATAAGTCCTGGCTAACGAAGCTATCTGCAACTATAGAAGACGCCACAGAAAGAGAGGCATTTCGCCTTGACCAAGGCGACTTCCTGCCTTCAGATATTTGGCCTGGCCTCTCAAACCCCCCACCACGTTATGAAGTTGTGCCCATTAACAAGGATGTCAGTGGCGCCCCTGAGCTTCCTAAAAAACTGATAGAGCAGGCGCTACGGCGCGCAGGAGACTTGGGCGGTAAGATCTAAGGTTGGGCCGGCTTTTATCTATTGTAGGTATTCCATGGGAACTTTCAGTTTGGGTTTAGAAGCATTTTTATGTGTTGGGTGTGAGCTAAGCTGTGGTAACTCATCATTTGGAATAGGGGAAGCTCGTCAGGGCTCTCTTTAGTGGCTGCATTAGGCGCATTCCCATTATCGGGAATAAGCTTCTTCAAGACCTCATATTTGGCTCGCCATTGGTATTAGGGAGGCTTCTTCTCTATCCTTCCTATCATAGGAGTTCGTGTTTTCCCCACGGAGACAGGAGGAAACCTTCCCTAAGCCCCCTGGCTGCGTGAGGCCAGGCTTTGTCATCATCCGAGCGAGACTTAGGAGGGTATTGGGTGCATTGCATGTGAAGTGGTAGGGGATTTTGGGTACGGCATGTAATTGCGTACCTCGTATCAAAGATAACATTTAGGGGCAAGATACGCTCTTGGCGACGACCTCTAGGCGTATTTCTATCTAGAGTAGCGATTGTAGAATGTGAGACGGCTCTCAGGACCTTTTTGGCCTTGCTGATGCGCCAACGAGCTTCTTCTTGACGTGTTTTGGCATCTTTGTTTTGCGTGTCTCACGCTTTTCTTCCTTGACTTTCAGTTTGTGCTCCTAGTCAGGATTATTAGCCAATATCTTGTATACTTGTTCTCAGGTGCCTGGATACCTTCTTTGCATCCTTGTCCTCGAATCGCTTCCCTCGGGGGGTTTTCCTGTCAAAGAGGCCATTTTCGTCTCCACCGCTTCCGCCATCCGCTGAAGAGTTTAGTTCATCACCATTACCATCCACGTCATCGCCATTACCAGGAAGCTCGACTCCGCTATTTTCTTGTTCTCCCACATTGACGACTTTCTCTGCTAGTAGACTTCGATAAACTAGATCTTGCCCCTCACCTTTCCCTATCTTATCGGCGTCCCGTTCAATATCGTAAACCTGCTCCAAAGTCTGCGGGATATACTGCTGGCGAAACACAGCACTGTCAACTTCACGCCCGTTCTCGCCATCTTCGTCCTCCGCACCCCTGGTTTCGTAGAGTTTCTCTAGGGTTCTACTCATGGCTGATGTCTCTAGTCCCCCCCCCGCCGTTGTGATAAATCCGAAGACCACTTGTTCGGACAGTATGTCAACGCCCTTCCGCTGGAAGAAGTCACCCACGTTTTTGATATCCATGCGGAGGAACTCGAGACTTCTAGGGTGGCTATGCTCGACGCTCTGGCTAACATCGATGATCCACAATTTCTGCTCGTGGTAGAGAACGTTGTATTCGCTAAGATCCGCATGAACGAGCTTGCATATTTGATACATGGTTCTCATATAGCAAAGCAATTGTATGTAGAGCTCTCGCCACCTCTCAGAGATATCGCCGTCGAGTGTCACATCGCGTAGACGGGGGGCAGGCCAGCCTTTCTTGTCGCCGAGAAAGCCCATAACCAAGACATGAAGTCGGAGGTGTACGGGCTCTGGACAAGGGATACCCGCACTATAAATTCGCTTCAGGTTCCTCATTTCCTTTTCCGCCCAGACTTTCACCATCGCGCGGTTTGAAGACTTGTTGTAGCCGCTACGGAAACGGTGCTCCCCTGTGACATATTTATCGCGGTCCTTGAAGACTAGGATGGAGGTTTTGTAGACTTTTATAGCTCGTTGAAGAGGGGCAGAAGATTGATCTTCAGGCACGCACAGGGCGTGATAAACATTGGCTTCCTTTCCAGTAGAAAGACATCCGTTGACTTCAGAGACGACATTGCGGTTGATCATCTGTAACAGAATCATCCGGGTTCTGGGGTCGAGAACCTGCTCAGATGTTGCCCTGTCCGACTTATCCGCAGACTTCTCACGGACCGCACCCCAGCGGTCATCAAGCTTAATCTTCCCAGCATGTTTTGCTAAGCTGGAGATCTGGTCGTCAACGGAGGAGCTAACATTGGCTGTTGGCTTTTGGGGGTTGGTCTTTGGAAATGATGATTTGGGGGCGTTTGGATCGGCGGCAGTCTCTTGTATGCGTCGTTGCCGGTTATAGGACTTAGTAAAGTCACCACCTGACTCAGTCCAGTCTATGTGGTCGATTGCATCGTCGGCGAAAATGTCATTGTAGTCATCGTCGCCGTCGTCGTTGTCGTTGTCGTCGGCAGTGGCGGTAGCGGTTTCTTCGAGATTTTGTTGTGCGTCTCCAAATTGGCCGGCGTCTTGAGAGACTGCTGTGTCGCCTCTATTGGGGTCATACGCAAAAACCGGAGTCTGGCCCGCAGCGTAATCCCGCAAGGCCCGAGTCTCCGTCATATTATATGTTTTCGGCCTACAGGACGAGTGAGTTATTGTGTGCGTGAACCGGCGGCTACTTGTCTTGCGTGTATGTCAAGTACAAGCACTGCGGGGAAAATATACTATACTCTATACGTATACAGAGGCTCGTAATAAGGGCTACACTATAGGCTTCGCTTAGGCCCTATCCCAATAGAATTCAGTCAAGACTAGACATTTGGTGTTGATCGTTAGGCAGGGTGTTGGGCGGGTGCCACTTAACTACACGTATTTTCAGTTAAGAGTTCGATTACATGTTACTCTGTGCTCCAGTTGGAGGTGACGGAACTTGCCGTATCCGCACAGGGCCTTGTACTAGCCCTATTCTAACTTCTCAGATCAACTAGTGATGGCGGGGCCAAGAAACGCGTCTTCACCTTCGCATCGCGTACAGAGTGCGTGCTCTTGGGATATCTGTATCAGCCATCCGGGCCTTGTGTCCCACAGATAATAGTCGAATCTCTACATCCAGCTTCAGGCTGCCAACGCCCTGGTCCAACGCGTCTCGGGCGCGTCCTGAATGCCACCGGGAGAACTGACTTGACCCGCAACGATGTTTATTAAACAAATCATTATCCAAGGTTTCAAGAGGTGCGAATTCCCATAAGTTATGCAGTCCCATGGCTCGTAGGATCAAGATGTATATCTGACCCTGCTACGAAACACAGCTACAAGGAGCAAACTGTCATTGAGCCCTTTTCACCCAAGCATAACGTGATCGTCGGGCGCAACGGTTCAGGGAAGAGCAACTTCTTCGCTGCTATCCGATTCGTTCTCAGCGATGCTTACACTCAGATGGGTCGCGAGGAGCGCCAGGCTCTATTACACGTATGATCAGTGGGGTTAATACTGGTTAATGAACTTTGCTAACGGTTTCATAGGAAGGGTCCGGCTCAGCGGTCATGTCTGCATATGTCGAGATTATCTTTGATAATAGCGACGAACGGTTTCCGACTGGCAGGGACGAGCTGATCCTCAGGCGGACGATAGGGCTTAAGAAGGATGAATACTCTCTTGACAGGAAAAATGCGACGAAAGCGGATGTTATGAACCTTCTGGAGTCTGCGGGTTTCTCTCGATCAAACCCATACTATATCGTGCCACAAGGCCGAGTCACAACCCTGACGAATATGAAGGATTCCGAGCGGCTAAATCTGCTGAAGGAAGTAGCTGGTACGCAGGTCTACGAAGCACGAAGAACGGAAAGTCTAAAGATCATGACTGAAACTAATAATAAACGCGCAAAAATTGATGAGCTACTTGATTATATTAAGGAACGACTTGGGGAGCTCGAAGAGGAGAAAGAAGAGCTCAGGAGCTACCAAGAAAAGGATAGGGAACGAAGGTGTTTGGAGTACACAATCTATCATCGTGAACAAGTCGAGATTGCAAACGCGCTTGACAGCATTGACGAACAGAGACAGACTGGTGTAGACGAAACGGATGATAGTAGAGAGATGTTCGTCCAGCGAGAAAAGGAGGTTGTTGAAACAGATGCCGAAATCGTTAAGATAAAGCAACAAATCGAGTTCCTAAAGGTGGACAAAAAGCAGCTGGAGGATGAGAGAAGGGATAACGCCAAAGCTCGTGCGAAAGTGGAGCTGGATGTGAAGCGCCTTACTGACGGACAATCCCACGCGCAGCAGGCCCGCGCGCGCTATGAAAAGGAGCTCAAAGAAGTTCAGGGCGCTATTCGCCAGCGAGAGACAGAGCTTGGTGTACTCCTGCCAGACTACAACTCTATAAAGGAACGAGAGCTTGCCATTAAGGCACAGCTGGAAGACGCAGAGTCTCTACGACAAAGACTATACGCCAAACAGGGACGCAACGCGCAATTCAAAAGCAAGAAGGAGAGAGACGATTGGCTGAAGAAGGAAGTTGCTGAAGTCAATGTTGCACTAGCCAAGAGAAAGGCAATTCGGATGGACCTTTCGGAGGAGGTGGTCCATCTCCAGAAGGAAATTCAGGGAACCGAGACAGAGGTGTCCGAGCTCCGGGAGAGATTTGATGGCAGGGGTGATACTATGCAGTCGCTTTCAGAGGAAGTTCAGGCTGCGAAAGAAGAACGAGATCGGCATATTGATGAACGAAAGTAAGGCATTCCGAGGCCATAACCACATAGAGATTCTAACCTATGTTTTAGGGAACTCTGGAGAGAAGAGGCGAAGCTAGACTCAGTCGTTGAAAATGCCCGTCGGGAGCTGGATCGAGCGGATCGGGCATTATCATCAACGATGGACCAGAATACCAGCCGTGGGATTGCAGCAGTTAGGCGGATAAAGAATCAACACCACCTTGAGGGCGTCTACGGGACCTTAGCAGAGCTGATGGATGTCCCCGAAAAGTTCCGAACGGCTGTTGAGGTCACTGCCGGAAACAGTCTGTTCCATTATGTTGTTGATAATGACGAGACAGCCACTAAGGTCCTTGAAATCTTGCAAAGAGACAAGCTAGGGCGCGTAACATTCATGCCCCTTAATCGCTTGAAACCGCGGCCCGCCAATGTTCCAAAAGCAGGAGATGCTCTCCCCATGATGGAAAAGATCCAGTTTGATGATATATACCGAAAAGCATTCGAGCAGGTGTTCGGCAAGACGATAATCTGTCCGAATCTTGCTGTCGCCGCACAATACGCCAGAAGCCATGGGGTCACCGCAATCACGCCAGAAGGCGATCGATCGGACAAGAAAGGGGCATTGACAGGCGGGTTCCATGATCCTCGTCAGTCGAGAATTCAGGCCGTGAAGACTGTAGCTAAATGGCGAGACGAGTATGAGATGCACAAGCAACGGCAAACCAACATCAAACGCGGGGTTGAGCGGAAAGACCAGGAGATCACCCGTGCTGTTGGCGAACTACAGAAAGTTGAGCAGAGGAGGCAACAGCTTGATGCCAGTTACGGTCCGTTACGGCTCGAGCTAAGGGGTAAGGTCGCGCATCTGGAAAAATTGAAGGATAACCTCGGCGCAAAGAGCAACTCGAGAGAAAGCGTAGAGTCGAGCGAAAAGGCCCTGGGAGAACAGCTCAGCTCCTACGAAGCTGAGTTGAAATCAGAATTTAAAAAGGCATTGACTCGTGATGAGGAGCAGCAGTTAGAACGCCTCGGGTCTTCTGTCCAAGATTTACGAAAGCAATACTCGGAGTTGAGCACGAGCAGGACCGAACTTGAAGCGCGGAAATCAGTTCTTGAGGTAGAATTGCGCGAGAATCTTCATCAACGCCTTGACCAACTCAAGGCTCAGGAGATCGAGAGTGTCGAAAGTGGCGGAACGTCAAACCTCAAGGATAGTCAACGAGAATTGAAGAGGATGAATGCCGCCCTTGGAGCGGTAGAGAGAAAGCTCCTAGAGACGGAGGAGGCAATTGACCGAGCTGCTGGACAGCTTGCCGAATTGGAGCAAAGCAAGTCTGACAAGAAGAAGCAGCAGGAGGAGATTTCTAGGTCAATCGAACGACACCAGAAAAAAATGGAGCGGAGTATGGCGAAAAAAGCGCTCCTCTCGGAGAAAGCGGCGGAGTGTAGCCGCAACATTAGAGACTTAGGAGTGCTGCCAGAAGAGGCGTTCGAAAAATACCAGAACACTAACTCAAACGTGGTATGTACCGTTGTGAACGCTACCGTATACCTGATGTTCTAACTCCCTCTAGATCGTTAAGAAACTCCATAAGGTGAATGAGAGCCTGAAAAAGTATAGTCATGTTAACAAAAAGGCTTTTGAGCAATACAACAACTTCACCAAACAACGAGACACACTCACCAAGCGCCGTGAGGAGTTGGAGTCATCTCAAAAGTCCATTGAGGAGCTCATCGAGGTCCTCGATCAGCGCAAAGATGAGGCCATCGAGCGGACATTCAAGCAAGTCTCGAAAGAATTCGCTACGATATTTGAGAAGCTTGTTCCAGCCGGTAGAGGAAGATTGATTATCCAGAGAAAGGCTGACCGAAACCATGAGGTCATTGACGAGGACTCTGAGGATGAAAGACGGGAATCGGTGGAGAATTACACAGGTGTCGGCATTAGCGTCTCCTTCAATAGTAAGCATGACGAGCAACAGCGGATCCAGCAACTTAGCGGTGGTCAGAAGAGTAAGCCCTTAGTTGTTTGTACCGTAGTCCTGTTTATTGCAAGATAATAACGATAACGCCGCAGGTCTTTGCGCCCTCGCGCTCGTGTTCTCTATCCAACAATGCGACCCAGCTCCTTTCTATTTGTTTGACGAAATTGACGCCAATCTTGACACGCAATACCGCACAGCAGTGGCCAATATGCTCAAATCTATCTCCGAGAATTCCGAGAACGGCCAGTTCATCTGTACAACGTTCAGGCCGGAGATGGTCATGGTGGCGGACAAGTGCTATGGAGTGGCGTACTCAAACAAAACCAGCAGTATTGATGTCGTTAGAAGAGAAGAGGCGCTCAACTTTGTAGATGGGCAAAAGCAGTAGACGTGTCTACTGTTCCCCTGGTTTCTAAGACTCCTTCCCTCTTTCCTCATACCATCTGTTACTATTGTTGAGGTCATTTAAACCCGGGTGTTTGTGGGATGTAGTCGGGTTTGCTTGTCTAGGGGCTAAAAAGGAATGTAATATAGCACATGTATTAAGAATATCCCCTTACACCCATTCTCGAATGAGAGAACCTTTTGGAGGACAGTCTCTCTATCGGAGGTCTATCTATAATTATGAATGCGCTGACAAAGATCGTCGGGAGAGCTCAAGATATAGGACTTACCGTAATAGCCTTGGGGGCCGAATGAATGCGGCGGCTTGGGGTAGCATTTCGATGCGACTACATAGGTTTTTCAACCCTAGATGCACAGCCGCAGACAGAAACTGAAGGCCGAGGTCTGGAGTCTGAGCTGTTACTGCAGGGTCCTAAACATAGGTCTTCTATAGGAGAATCAGAATCCCCATTGTTCCTGCTGAAGCAAGAAGAGCACTCCACGCTAGGGGGCTGCCCAGCATCTTAGATAGGGCCTTCTTCGCCGTGGGCATTCCTGCCGAGTTGAGGGGATTTGTGACCGCCTCTCTGCTAATCGATAGCCAATCGATCCCGCCAAGAGCTGAGTCGACTTCGCCACGATGAGTGACCAGCCTCGATAACTTCCCATCTGCCTTCACCCGGATGCTCTTCCAGGACTGCGCGCAAGCATGGCGGGAGTGGATTTAGAGAAGGAATTGACATGTTCGGTAAGTTTGCGCTCATGGGAAAAGACCAGAGATGCTAGACGGCCGTCCCAGCACTAGGGAGCCTCCGGGCTTGATCAGCTCGTGGCTTGATAAGGCTTCCTAATCTTTCTACAGTTTCTCTCTTGGGAGGGCTTCTACATTCTCTAGGCTTTAGGCCCTAGCTCTTGTGCTAACATTTCCCAGATATGCACAGAAATACTCTACCAACCTCTGACTCTTCTCGACTGTCTGCATACCTTTTGCGGCTTCTGTCTGAAGCAGTGGTTTCAACAGCAGGCAGCAAAGCCTTCAGGCCTTCACCCGTTTACCTGCCCATCATGCAGAGCTCCCGTACGAGAGACGAGGCCGAATGCAACGGTAACGACTCTCCTCGATATGTATATGCAGGCGAACCCTACTCGCGGGAAGGCGGAGGCTGAGAAGGAGGATATCGAGAAAATCTACAGGCCCGGAGATCCTGTGCTCCCCCGGGTCCCTACGGAAAAGCCTAGTGAAGGCGAGGAAGAGGATCAAAGGATTATGGAGGAAGTGAGGGCACTGAGCCTTCGGGAGGTGGGCGTGGGTGAACCCACCAACGAACCTAACTACGCAGCAAGGGAGAGGAATAGAGCTAGGCATGAGCGAGACGGAAACTCAGATAGACGAAACAGGGAAGAAAGAGGGCATAGGAGAGGACATCGGCGAGACGGATCAGGTTCTATAGCAGTGTCTGCCGTGCCAGGAGGCAGCTCCGGTCACTCTCGATCAGGGCCAGGAACACGCCAAGTGGAGCATCAATCGAGCTTGCGAGATCTTCTAAGTGCCCATGAGCTCGACTCGGGAGAGCAACAGGAGATAATGCGGCAGATCATGGAGGGCGGTTTCCTCGATGGAATCGACCTCGACCACATCGGCATAGCACAGGAAGATGAGATTAGCGAGAGGATTGCAGAGGCATATCGCCAACAGCAACGGCAGCGAGAGCAAATACGTCTGAATCCCCCAAGCGCACAGCAGAGTGGGTCAAGAACCCACGCCCGATCACGCAGTGCCGCCTTGCAATCCGGTGACGAGTCCTCGCGACCTTCGCCCCGTGCACATTTGGATGTTACTTCAAATAGCGATGGCCGGCGGCGAAGAGCTTCAGCTAATAGCCGGTCGGGTACTTCACCCCATCCTCGGTCATCTCCCGGTCCAAGATCGTCGGCCGATTTACCACGGCCAGCGGGGCGTTCAGCTTCGGATCTCTCCGATCACCCCCAGTCTGAGACGCCGCCCGCGGTTTCTATCACCTCTAGCCGCCAAAGAAGAAGTTCAACTGATCCAGATCGACGCCGCCGGATGGAACATGCCCGGCGTGACATCTCAGGTGAAAGCCGAGACCTAAGGGCTCGGCCTGGAAGCTATGATTCCCCTAGAGCGAATCCAGCGCCAGATGCCTCGACTCTCATGGACGGTAGCCAGCGTCCTTCTCGAGCCAGGACCCAGCAACCCCCACACCAGACTTTGCATGTCCAAGATTCCCAGAGAGGTCGGACTGGACCAAGACACGCGGTCGATTCCAGCAACGTAGCATATTCCATGCTCCCTCAGCCCCAAACTACTCTATCCCCGCGCCCCATTCTACGTAATGAGCCATCGATAAGCTGCGACCGTTGCGGCAAAGCCGGTATTGAATATTCGCTCCACTACAACTGCAGCAAGTGCAATGGAGGAAACTATAACATCTGTCTAAGCTGCTTCCGTCTTGGCAAGGGTTGCCTCTACTGGTATGGATTTGGGCATGCGGCACAGTCGAAATATCTGCGTGTCGCCCTTGCGGAGGGTGATCACCCCCAGCCACATAAATTGACTGGCCAGCGATACCTACCGCCAAGACGCGATCCACTCTCACAGCCACAAGAGGGCACTGAGGTACCATTACCAACTACTGAGGATCTCTCAAATCGACTGCAGAAAGGAGTCTTTTGTGACATCTGTTTTTCTCTAGCTAACGAATGCTATTGGAAATGCGATTTGTGTAACGAGGGCGAGTGGGGATTTTGCAATTCTTGCGTTAACGGGGGTCGCTGCTGCACCCACCCCATCTTATATACACAGTACAACCCCACCGCCCGCAATGAACCACTTCAAGAGCAGCTAGCTGCGTCAGTAGCTGGAAAGGACACACCTCCTTCGATACTGTCCCAAGATGCTCTGACCATGTCTGAAGATGGCTTGCTTGTGCCTCCCATGTTCATAACCAGATGCAACCTTTGCAAGCTCTCCATCCAACCTTCTCATACACGCTTCCACTGTCCCAAATGCAGGGATGGTAATTACGATATCTGCATCAAGTGTTACCTTCACCTCTCAGCTAGCGGCCGTATCAGCCAAGAAAACGGACAAAATGGCTGGAGGAGGTGTCCGCGCGGTCACCGAATGATTGTTGTTGGCTTTGAGGATCGTGGTGGTGAGCAGAGGCGCGTCGTAGTCAATGATCTTGTCGGCGGAGTCGCGCTCGATGAAGGTAATGTCAGCGGATCAGCGGAGGGCAGCAGTGCTACAAACTCAGACCGAGTCTACACCTGGAAAGAGCCCGATGGGCGTGTGGGGTCTCGAACTATCACAAAGCGCATAACAGCAGGCACCCTCAGCAGTGCAGCACCTATTACTACGCAGTTCCCCCCCAGCGGTGGAGTAGGCATGCGTATGTTCGCAGCTTGGAGCTACTTTCCTGTAGACTCTGATGATCATGATCTTCTTTTTCCACGAGGCGCTGAAATAAGGGAAGCCGAGAACATGAACGAGGATTGGTTCTGGGGCTGTTATGCGGGCTCCAAAGGCATGTTTCCGGCGCAGCACGTTAAATTGTTATAGGTGTATTGCGATAAGGCTACGGGTGTAGATGCCAAGATTATCTAAGTATAGTATTTAATCTCCAAAATCACGTAATTGGTACTTTAATACGTGGATACCAGAAGTAGGACACACATGGGCACGCTTGTATGCTATAAGATAGTATCAACGTCCCCCGCTCTCCACAAATACTCCAGATAGTCGACATCCTAACTCCACGCACAAGCGAATTCCAGCGACGAATGACGTCACCACCCATCGCATCGGCGACGACAAGCCTGAGTCGAGTCCAGTCGAGTCCAGTCGAGCTGCAACACAACGATGGCGAGTATCTACAACGCTCAGCTAGTACACAAACCCTCCCTCCCAACCTCGACATAATGTCAAAATACTCACCAATCGCAGGACGCCTTCTCTATTTACCACCAACTCCAAGAGGAATCCCAAGATACACCCCGCGCCTCCACCAGTCCCGCACTCCCAGCCCTCGGCCATGCACTCGCGGGCTCTATCGGCACTGCCATCTCCAACACCGCCGTCTTTCCCCTCGACCTCATTATCACCCGCCTACAAGTCCAGCGACTCGTAGGTCAGAGACCAGAGTCACCCGCCTCAGATTCAGTTGAATACCGCAATATCGCCAATGCAGCACACAAAATCTACACCCAGGAAGGCGGAATAGGTGCATTTTACACAGGGGTAATGCAGGACACTATAAAGAGCATGGCAGATTCCTTTCTTTTCTTCCTAGCATACAATTTCCTTCGCCGACGGCGACTCCGGGGTCATACAATAGCCAATGGGCGGCCGGCAAAGGTGCTACCGATACTGGATGAACTCGGCGTGGGGATAGTTGCCGGTGCATTCTCAAAATTCTTCACAACGCCAATATCGAATATTGTCACCAGGAAACAAATCACTAGCATGCTCGCCTCGCGAGCTCGCTGCAAGACATCACCGAAACCAGCCGCAATAGCAGTAGCCTCTATCGCGCACGGCATCTACACCACTAGAGGCCTCCAAGGCTTCTGGTCCGGTTACTCTGCAACCCTCATCCTAACACTCAACCCCTCCCTCACCTTCCTCTTCTACAACACCCTAAAGCGCGCACTACTACGACACCCCACACCGGGGGCCCGCGCCACCTTCCTTCTCGCCGCCATCAGCAAAGCTCTCGCATCCATAATAACTTATCCCTTTTCCCTGGCCAAAACTCGCAGCCAAGCCACCGGAAACCACCACCCTAACTCCCTGCCCCAACCAAAAACCGTCTTCGGTAGTCTCTGGGCCACCTCCCAGACTCAAGGCCTCAGCGCACTCTACGAAGGCGTATCCGGCGAAGTCACAAAGGGCTTCCTCAGCAACGGCACCACAATGATGCTGAAACAGATAATCCACCGCTTCATCGTGCAGGCTTACTACATTACCCTAAAACTCTCGCAGCAATATACAGCATCTAAGGTAGTCGAGCGAGCTGGGGGTGTTGTGAAAAGTGCTGCGTGGCAGGCAAGGGAACGGCTCGAGAGGATGAGTGAGGGGGCGAGAGATGCGCTGATAGATCTTGGAGACGAGGTTGAGGAGGTGGCATATGCGATGGGCGAGGATGCGAACGACGTTCTCTGGGGGATGACGGATGGGGCGGGGGAGTTAAAGAGAGAAGTCGTCGAAATTTTGGGTGGAAGGAAAGGGGGGAAGACGGAGGGGAAGAAGTGATGTGAGTCCCTAGCAAAAGAGTTTCTTTTCTCTTGGGCATTGCTCTTGGGCTGAGCGATGCATGTATACCCAGCAACTTTTTCCTTTCTGCTCTCACCCTTTTTTTTACTAGCAAATCAAGGGCTACGGAATAGTGAGGAGGTGAGATGTCCATACCCGGACGAACAAGTATACGTTGTATGTACGTGAATATATATATGGACACACACCCTCTATCACCTCATCTCACTTGTTACCCAAGCCAGTAAAGATGGATCAAACCTCTTGCTAGACAGCGCTGCTGGCCTTTGCTCCACCAAACTAAGTCCAATCACGACTCAAGGCCCACTCAAGTACACTATAGCCACAAGCAGTTAGTCATATATCTTTATCGCAATTTCCTAAATTTGGAATTAAAGTTGAAGTCGAAAAATATTGTATGGGCCTTACTTATCAGTCCAACGCGGTATAAAAGAGGTTAAAGCGGCGCCAGCCACTCCTCGAAAAGTTCTTTCCCACAATACGAATTTGATACAGCGCCAACTCATTAGGCTATTACAACCCAATAAAGTTCTTTCGCTACCCTGTGGACATGGTACAAACAAGAAGGCAGAGTCAATTGGGCGATGGTGAGGGTGTTAAAAGAACCATCGATTCCGAGACGACGGAACTTACATCTACATCATATAAGGGACCGACTAGAGGGACCGACGTGTCTAGGAAGCGAAGGAAAATCACGGCCACGAAGGATTCTATTGGGTTATCGGAGGCTGTGGCAGAAATGGGGGACACAATAACAGTGCTTCCCGGCTTGCCCGTCCGTTCGAAAGACAGCGGAGAGGCCATTAACTCCCACACCACTATCCCGACCATCCCGAAGGCACTAGAACCTCAAGAGACGAAGGTTGACCCGGGCGAACCCCCTAAGCCGACTCACACCCGATTTACGAGCGAAGAGCCAGAGCTACAGATGGCAATTGCCTCAGTCGTCCCTCCAGAGAACCCACCAAAGCCTGCGGTCCAAGATCCAGAGGAGAGCGAGAGCGAGGATGATGCACCAGAAGCAGTTACACTACTGTCCGGCCAAGATCAGGCAAAATCAAGAGAGGAAGAAGCCGCAAAGGCACTAAAGAGGTTTCCCTCCCTTCTATCAACCATAGAAACTCAATCAGTACTTAGTGCTAACACACTTGGCTTGCAATAGACAATCGGCAGATGCTAGGAAGAAGCGTAAAGAGCGAGACGCAAAGTTAAAAGAACAGGCAGCCTCTAAACGTAACAAGAAGCGTAAGCTCTGCGAGCTAGAGGAGGATGAGACAACACCTACAGCCCCAGTCCGCGCGACATCCACAGCACCTCAATATCGCCTCTCAAAGTCAAACCTCCCAGCCCTTCTACCCGAAGAGATTCTACTAGCAGAACCCACTACCAGACCACCAACACCACCACCCCAGCAAAAAGGCCAGAAAAGCCACCAGCCCCCAAGAAAACACAAAATCTTTACCGAAAAGCCACCCAAGGACGTGAAGCGTGGTCCGATCACTATTCGCGTGTTGGAACCAGCGAACAAAGTCCTCGCACCCAAAGTCGTGAAAACAAGCAGTTCTATAAAACAGAGCTGGCTCGCCGGAAGACCTGGAAGGAATGGGCATCCAAGCGTCGAGCGGCGGAAGATCGGCGGCGGGTTTTTAAGAAGGTAGACAAGATATTCCCGGACTCGCAGCAAAGAGCCAATTCAATCCCCCATCTACAGAGTAGCCAAAAAAAAATTTAAATAAATAATCAAACTTAGCCCAAGGAAAAAAAAAAACCCCCCCCCCCCCCCCCCCCCGACCCAAACCTCTAACCTCCGCGCACCTTTTTTTTATACATCACACACACACACATATATATACGTATTACAAAACCACAACCCCCGACCTCAGAAAGTATATTAAATAAAGAGAAAAAAACGAAAACCGAATATATGCACACTTACCGAACATTTTCTCCAAGAAAAGCTGGAGTTTTTTTTCCCCTTCTATTTGGATTTCTTTCTATACATCTGTCCCGACTCGAACTGATACTGTATGTGTCACCGCAGTCAGGATAGAACAGGTGGGGGATGTCTAGCTCCCATTTTTTTTTTGGATTTTTTTTTTAAAAAAAAAAAACCGTCCGTCGCCCCATCATTTATTTCATCGCTTTCGTGGCAATCTTTTAGGTTTTTATCGTCCGCAAAAAAGAAAGAAAAACAATACAAGAAAAGAAAAAAAAAAAAAAAGGAAATCATTTTTTCTTTATTTTACACTCTCTAGTAGTAAGGGCCTGAAACATCTATTACAGATGTATGACGATGGTGAGCGGACGCAGAAAAAGAGATATAGCTGTGGGCCTTCGTGAACCTTCGTGAAGTATAGGAAAATCCGTGCCATATCTATTGAAGCCAAAGATGTCGTAGGAAAAACAAGAGAGGAGAGATTTCCCCTTTCATCCGAGCCGGTTCTTTCCATTGTGCAATCCTCAAACACTAAGGTTCCCAACCCCGTTCATCAAACCTGTAACACTACCGTATCCATGTCCATGGTAAATGCCATTTGTATCAATAGGAACCTTCGCAAAGATATCGCCAAGGCACCCCGCGCTCGCCGCCACAAATCCGAGATACGGCTTGCTCGGATGTAGGACCCTACTTAGGTATTCCGGGTGAAACTGTACACCCACAAACCATGGGTGGTCCCTCAGCTCTAAGATTTCCATTCGCTCGCCCTTGTCATCTTTTCCAATGAACTCCAACCCACCTTCTGTCAGGCGGTCGATATATTGCGGGTTAACCTCGTAGCGATGGCGATGTCGCTCAAGAATTTCCTCCTTCTCGCCGTAAAGCCGCCGTAGTTTACTCCACTCACTACCTGCCTGGAAGAGCGTGGGGCGCAGACCTAGTCTCATAGTACCGCCGAGTTTAGACTTGTCGATTTCTGGCATGAATATGACCACAGGATCTGAGCAATGCTCAGCGAACTCGCTTGATGACGCGTGCGGGATGTTGCATACATTTCTGGCGAACTCAATGACCGCAAGCTGCATTCCGAGGCAGATACCCAGGAATGGAGTCTTGTTCTGCCTGGCCCACTTTGCAGCCGCGATCATGCCTTCAGTGCCTCGGTGTCCAAACCCACCGGGAACTAATATACCATTGGCAGTACAGACTTCATGCCAGGCTTTGTGGAATTCGGCGGGACTATCCTGAATGGACTGTTGTTCCAGGTGCGAAGCATCAACCCAGATGAGATTGAGCTTCCTACCACATCGCATTGATGCATGCTCAAGGGATTTGATGACGCTGAGGTAAGAGTCGTGGAGATTCGTGTATTTGCCTACCAGGACAATCGAAACAGAGTCAAAAAGCCGGTCCTGTGAGACTGCAAGAGTTTTCCATTCTGCCCAAACTTCCATTCCCTTTCTCGACAGGCTGGGAGATATGGTGAGGGCATCTAGCTTAAGGATATTGCGGAGAAGGCCAATAAGGCCTTGGTTCTCTAGAAGTAATGGGACGTGGTACGTGGAGGATACATCATGCACAGCGACGACTTGGTCAGGCTCCACTTGGCAGAATTGCGCGATTTTGTCGGTCGTGGAACTGTGCAGGGGCTGGACACAGCGACATGCAATCTATACACGACACCCGACATCAGCAGGTTTTGGGGCGAATGAGTGAGCCACTGAGGTGATGATCTTACAAGGTCAGGGCTCAATCCTGCACTGCGCACATCCCGGATGGCTTGTTGTGTGGGCTTGGTTTTTTGTTCGCCCCCCACGACGGGGATCAAGGACACATGTATCTGCAGGAAATTGTCTTTGCCAGCTCGTCGGCGCAGTTGCCGCATGGCTTCAATAAATGGCCCACTCTCAATGTCCCCCACCGTGCCCCCAAGCTCGATTATGCACGCATCGGGCACTTCATTGGTATCATCAACAGGTATCCGCGCTACCCGTTCAATCCAATCCTGGATGGCATCTGTCAGGTGAGGCACAACTTGGACAGTCCGACCAAGATAGTCACCGCGCCGCTCCCGCTCGATTACGTGTTGGTAGATCTTGCCCGTTGTGATATTGTTCTCCCGCGTCAATGTGATGTTGAGGTACCGTTCGTAATTCCCCAAATCGAGATCAACTTCCCCACCGTCATCAAGGACGAAAACTTCCCCATGCCTGAGTCACATCTCAGTTAATTGGGGTTGACAATCCAATGCAGGTAGGCCAGACATACTCTGTGGGAGCCATTGTGCCGGCGTCAACATTCATATACGGGTCAATCTTTATCGATGACACGTAGAAAGCCGGTCAGCATCTTTCTCGATGTTCCAGGCACAAGACGACGTGTCGGACCGGGAGACCTATCTTCAACCCGACTGTCTTGAGCAGCAGACCCGTGGAAGAAGCTACTGTCGCGTGAGTTTGCTGGCTTCACGAGCGCGTAAGTGGGCGTTTTGGCGGGGCACAACATACCGATAACACCCTTCCCGATGCCGCTGATGACACCTGCGAAACGGGAGTTTTAGTTTGACAGTCCCGCAGGTGTCGGGATGCTGCAGGCTCACCTCCGGATACTAGAACGTACTTCATGACGGGTTATTGAATGTGAAGGCCGAGTACGTGCTGCCGATCCTGGCTGATGCCAGGAGGAAAGAGAGAAGGGAAAAGAGACACTGGCGATTAATTGAAGGCATCGTTGACCGCGGCGCCGCGCTAACCGGATTAAGCTTAGCGTAGCATCCAGCCCTACGTACCTGTTGAGCGTACCTATGTACTCTGTAGAATGTGCTCCGTCGAAGTACCAGTTAGTACTTTGAGGGAAAACTTCTTCACAATATCCACGTATTCCACTTACGCACTCGCAGGGCACTCTTATGGGCACAGCACACGCTGCACTTACAGGGCTTTCACTTTGCTCTCCGCGCTGAAGGTTCTGGGTTGGCCGGGAATGGCCATGAGGAGGATGTCCCATGCCATGAGGCCGATATTGAATGCTTGTGAAGATTTACAAATGCTTGGTACATCAGAAACAGTGTAACGCTCTCCGTAGTATCGTTGCCCTTTATCTTCAAATGCTTAACCAAATTGCGCCTACAAACCCGGCAAATGGCCACCCCCTCCCTTTCCCAAGGGCTATTAGATACCGTGAGATTTTGCTGCATCGAGCTGGTGCCTTCACAAGGCGATTGGAAGTTCCCGAGCTAGATCTATTATCTGGTTCCTTCGTTGTATTTGACCATTACGATCGTCTACTCGTCCGATCCATCGTTCGCTCATTTCCGCCTTCGCTTTGGCCTGCCCCCATCGGCCTCCTCCTCGTCATCTCCGCTCAATTCTTCGAAAGTTCGGGTGAGATTCTTCTCACTAGCATTCGCTCTCTCATTGCCCTTTTTGACAGATATTGCACAGCCCTGACGCTTCAAAGCCTTGGTCAGTGGCGTGCTAGCCTTCATGCCCGGGAAATCCTTCGCATTGAAGACCGTAAAGACGTCGCTCATCACTGATGTGATGATGGACGAATGTCCACCAAACTGGGTCTTGTCTGGGTCTAGCCGCATGAGGACAAAGTTTAACTTGTACTTTCCTGGGGTTCGACATGACAGATCAGGAAAACAGAAAAAGGATCCCTCCTGATCCAGATCGTCTTTTCCAAAGAAAGGCGACGACACGAGTGTGCCCATGAGTCGTCGATTTGTACGTATTCTGTCTTGTGCAACTAGTGCCGTTTCATCGGTCTTTCCATCAGCACTCCACAGTGTGCAGTGCAAGACATTAAAGGGGTAGCGAAGTTCTAGTTGATCGGGAATTCCGGTTTTAGGGTCTTTTACTACCAGTTCAACGATGGGTGGAGGATCTATGACTCGTCGATCGCGCTCACCAAAACCGCAAGATCGAGCCGCCTCAGGCTGTTGCCGCACTTTAATCTCGTACCTCCCATCACTGAATCGTTTATCAGCATATAGATAAAGTCTATGGCGTTTGGCATTGGAGTTCCTGACCTATTCCTTGGAGAACGCTCTGGAGGGCCTAAGGCAGAGGCACTTCTTGGCGATGGGATGATTTCGGCCGAGTGGGAAGAGGTCTGATAAGACCCGTCGGGTCCCTGCTTCGGGGTATACGTAGGTGACGGTATTGCTGATGCGGGATGCCTTCATCCAGTTATTAGCTGGTGACTAAACATAACCTCCACGATCCATCTCTGCTAGCTTACCTTGCTCTTTCTGTCCGTGGCGGTGGCCTGGGCCCTGGGTTTGTGCGAGATTCAAATGTGGGAGCCGAGTATGGCGAGTATGTAGGATAGAGGCTAGGCGGGTTGATTTCGTTTGAAATGAGCCTCTCGATTGGGGCAACTGGTTGCTGCCATCTGTCCACGGGAACAAAGCTGGTGAATGATTGGGGAGCCAGTGCACCGTTCCGGTAGTAGGAGTGAGCTGGCGCGGAACCTGTTACGGAGATGCTGCGGGGTGGTGGAAGGAGTGGGGGGAACGGATACGGTGGGTATGGTGGAGGGAGGCCATATGGCGGCGCTGGAGGTGGATGAGTTTCGGCCATTGTCGACGTTGGGTTCTGAAGGTTATGTGGATATATCGGCGGAGGATGAGGAGGTCTCGAGGACATGAGTTACGTGCATTCGTGGCAAGCTGGCTGCCTTCCTATGCGCCCTCCCACGCAGCCCAGCGACGTTGAGGGATGCTGCGTAGAGAGCGGGAGAAAGAGAGAGAGAAAGAGAGAGAGGAGAGAGGAGGGGGTATAGACAAACAATAAGAAAGGTGTGTTTTGCAGCCCAAGGGACTGACAGTCCACAAATCGGAGAGCACCCAGGTGGCCTAGTGAAGCCTAAGGAGATCCAAGCGTATCTGAGATCTAGGGTAGGAGAAAACTACAGCAGGCCACATCCGGGGGAGAGCAACGAGGACCCGCCAGAGCACAACCGGTTTCGTCAGCCAGTGCCTCTCTTCCACCCAATCGACACAGCTGTGCCGCTGCACGTCAGCGGATAGAGTCCCTCTTCCAGAGCGATGGAAGCACTGGCTTGCCCGCGGAGGACTAAATGCCCATGGTAGGCACAATAACGTGCAGCACAAAGCGCCAAAACAATGTACCGAAAAAGTAAGCGAGGCGAACAACGGTTGATCGGCGGCGCAACCACAGGCCTGGCGTGATTCCCACCGTCGGTGCGTGTTGCGATGGATAAAAGCCCCGACGACAATTGGACAGACAGCGGTGAGGACAGGATTGAGGGAGGACGACGGCGTAGCGGTCCTGAGTGGCTGAGTGCCGCGTGGGTTTGTGTGCAGAGCGGTCGAAACAGCAATCCCGTGCATGCAAAAAGGCCGTCGTGGGTGGTAAGGGTTCAGTGGCAGCAGCTGGTGGTGATTGGGGGAGATGGGGGTAGCAGTGGGTGCTGGTAGCGGTAGCAGTGGTATTGGTAGTGGTGAGAAGGTAGTGTGTTGTGGGGAGAGGGGGTCTTGTGATTGATACTAGTGCATCTGGTTCTCTCAGTCCAGAGACAGCCCTGCTGGCGGTCGTTCGTTTCGCAGCAGCAGCAGCAGCAGCAGCAGCAGCAGGCAGTGGCCGGCTGGCAGCGGGCGTGTTCAGCGTGTTCAGTGTGTTCAATGTGTTCAGCGTGTCTGGCGGGATCTGCGCGAGGGCAGGCCAGAAGCTCCGGTATAAGAGAGGGCGTCTGAGAGTCACACATATAAACGCTGATATGATGAGGTAGTCCTAGCGGGTTATTTGGCTGTAGCAGCCGTTGCAGCTTTTTGCGGGCCAGTTTTTTGGCGAGGTTCTAGAGTTCGGCCTCAACCCCGGCATTCAAGTCTGGGTGGCATTTGGTGGCGGCGCGCCATTCCCAGAACATCACTTGTGCGCCGACTTTTGCGTGTTCTACGAGCTGCACTAGACTCTAGTTGGACCCACGCAGGCCCCGTTGATCCTGTGTCGATTAGACGCGGACGAGCTCTCCACGCCCGGATCGGACGATCCCACTCACTGTGCATTGCGTCTTGCGTGCGTGTTTGGGTGTGTTGTGACGAGGACGAGCTGGGAGAAGGAGCGCTTGCGTTGTACTCCCAGGATCCTGCTGTTGGGAACGACACGGTGTCGAGACTGCTAAACACAGTTCGGAGACACTTCGAGACAGGGCATGTGTACGGAGTTGGTGGGCGAGTCTACTACCTACTCCGTGGGTGTACTGTGGGTGGGTCGCTTGCGCAGCGTTCACGAGGGCGGGATGGGGCAGCAAAAGGCAGGTCATCCCGATCTGCTATGCCTGCTGGCTCTCCTACGAGGGTTTGGCATACACGATGATATAATTAATGATGATCGACGCCAAGCCCGAGTCTATGAGATCCCCTGCCCGAGAGGACGAGGACGTACAGCGCCAGAGTGTGGGAGAGGCTGGACTGGGAGGCAGGGTGGACAAGAGAATGGAGCACGGAGTGTGGAGCGTGGAGCGTGGATGGGCCGTACCACAGACGCAGTGTCCTGAGGCTGGTGGCTAACCTCCTGCTCTCCTGCCCAATGCCGTGTGGGTTTGCGATTGAGTCGAACCGCTTGATTTGATGGGGCACCCTCTTGTTTCGGGGGTTCTCCGCCAGGCTTACGACTCCACAGCGACAGTTCCCTGGGGGGGCCTCGCCCGGGGTCAGGGAGGAGGGGAGGGAGCGTCTGGGTCCATCCCGGAGGCCCAGGCAGCGCGCCCAGGGTCTTCCGCAAGGTGCAAGGTGCAAGGTGCCCAGCTCTCTCTCACTTGCAGGTGGGCGCGGAGTTGGGCGCTAGTTCGAAGCGATCTGAGAAACCGGGAACTCTCTGCGCCTTGACAAGCTGACAGCCTGTCAAAACTCATTCTGGTCGGACTGTCGGGTGATTGAGTGGCAAGCGAAAGGTGCGGGAACGTTTATCTTGTGCGACTGCTCGCTGCCAATGCCGAGCGTCAGCAAGCATGCCCTAGCATCAAGCCATCGACACGATCAGGGCACTCCTTGTTGGGTCGATCCCACGCTCACTCGGCGCTCCATCGAGCATTGATCCTGCCCCCACTTCTGCCGGCGTATTACGTTTGTTCAATTTGGCTGCTTTCCGCCGCGCTGTGTGTGTTGTGCGCATTACTAAACACCTCAATCCTGAATCTACTGCCGCTGTTTCTTCCCAGGCGGCTCTGGGACTGACTGCACCGTCACGACCGTACCGCCACAAGGGATTTTGCCGTTCGAAAAACGGGGCCTCGCAGCCTAAAGTCTCGACACGCTGAAAAACAACAATCTCGGCGCTTGGAAGGCACCAGCATAGCGTCTGTAATGTGCAGGATATTGCACGTAGTAATTGGAGAAGAGGGAGAATAGCCCCGTGTGTGAGCCCTTACATGCGCTAAAACGCGTATCTCCCTTGCTTTAGCAAAGATCGCTCAGTCGCGGTGGCTTTGGCGTTGGGGTATTGGTGTTGTGCAGCAAACAAGAGGAACCACCCCTTACTCGGGTGCCCATAGCCTAGAGCAGCGTACAAACATGCTGCTTCGGCGTTTCGCTCTCGTGGATAATCGCGTCTGGAGAGTATGTGGTCGGAGCAACGATGGTTGGTCGGTGTGTTGGCCCGTGCACGGCAGAAAGAAAGAGGGAGAGAGATACTGCTACCGTATTGCCCGACCCGGTCGATGATGCTTAGCGCATCCTTGCTCATCAAGGGAGGTTTCAACATGATCAGTCGATATGAAAATCAATATGATGGACGGCGTGAGCTGAAAAGGAGTGGGTCCCAGGCGCGCACATGCGTTGGAATGTAGGCTGCTCATCCCGCAAAAGTGCAGCTTTGCGTACAATATTGTACTGCTGTGGGGAATTGGCTTAGGGCAGTTACGGAGCAAGGCGACTCGGTATCGTATTGATTGCCTCGAACGCGCGACCGCCGATGAATATTTGCTCTGACCCCACACAATAAGCTTTATTAAGCACCAACTCATCGACGCCTTCTACCAGGAATTCATTCCGGGTTCAAGAGTGCATTGACAATCGCTGCATTGCCTCTCTCAGCCAATAGCCAAGGCGCACGCGCGCTGATAGTCATCACGCAAAACATCCACACAGGGCCAATCCCTGAGCTTGTCGCAATCCACGGCGTTTTTTTTGTGATAGAGCTTAAATTGATTCGGGATTGCTCTCATTGTCTCATCGCTACAACTGGGTCGGTCACATACTTTCTGGTGGTACAACGCGTCCCGCGGCCAAGTCTCCGCAGTTGGCCCTACGGGTGGAGAGGCCTTTTCGTAAGACCAACACCGGGATTATGCATCACCTCCTCGCAGGAAGTCACCCCCGCTCGGTTCGTCGTCTGGCGCTCTTCCAGGGAGATCTGCCCAAGCACACATGTG